>CAWUFQ010000436.1:0-20000 GCA_963921405.1 Cepaea hortensis
TCAACGCTTACAGGGCCTGTGTCGCCAGGGCCGGCAGTAAGTATTATTGAAATTAATATTAGTATAAAATCACCAACCTGTGCTATCACAAAATGTTTACATGTTGCCCTACTCGTCCTCTGGGATTCGTCTTTCTATCCATCAAGTATGTGTCTCGCCGATCTGCAACAATATACTAATTTCTCCGTTTGCAGGTTCGTTTATCCGTGGCGATATTACGTACCATTTCGGCAACCCATTCTTTTCTGTCTGCTATTACCATTCAAGCCACTGATTTGATGCCAATCCAATCCTTAGCCAACTAAAGTTTTCCGATATTGAAATGCACCGCCGTCTTGTCCAAATCTCCCCTCAAGTCTGTCGTTGCTATTGTCATCTCCGTGTGATGTTTTGTTAATGTCATGTCGTCTCTTCGATTTCATAGCATTTTTGGTGTAAAGGATTTTTACCTTATTTATACTACGTCATTCCGTCGCACTCGATATTTGGATGGGAGGGGGTCATAACATTCTGGGCATTTTTTTTTAGATGATTCGGTCTTGCGAGAAGTCTACACTTAACTGACAGGATGATTAATCGTCTTAAGCGGCTTTCCGAACATAAAATGGGCTTATATATCGCCGAAATGTTGTCATTGTGTTATAATACATGTCTTCTACTGTCACAGCCTCACATAGGGGCGGTAACCGACATAAAGTAAGAGACACTGGCGAAGGACTACAACTCCCGCTCAAGGGAAAGAAGTGAGTCACTCGAAGGCTTGAGTAATCCAGAGCCTTCTCGAAGGACTGGTCAGTGGGTCCACTGTCCCGTGGACACTGATGTGGCCCGCCTACATCCACGAGAAACTCGGATAGAGTTACCACCCTTGTCGGATTGCGACACGTGTGAAAGGGTAGAGACAGACAGGACATCGAGGAAGCAACAGGGCTTACCTTAGAGGGACGTGATAGTTCAGACCCATGTGTATTTAGGGGTCGTAGACATATAGATAGTTGCTTAGAATTGTTTGTTATAATCATGTGTGATGTACAACCTCTGTGATACGCAACTTGTCGAGTGCGGGCTTGTTAAAACCCACTTCGCCAGCGCACTGTATATATTATATAATAAATGTTGCTATATTGTATCTCACGGAGTTTGTTGCCTGTATGAGCCCGAGTCCAGATCCCCTAGAGATCTAAGACTGTGACAGCTACCATATTAACAACTAGTAAGCCATATCTGTGACACACCTCTGCTTCCCATTTTCATTCATCCATTTTTGTTTGGTCTATACCTACTATTTGTTTGTGTCAAAGTCTCACATGGAGTCGGTATGGACATAAAGATAGGAGGTATTTATAGAAGGGATATAACCCCAACAGAAGGGAACTAAATCGACCCACTCGAATGCTCGAACAATCTAGCGCCTTCGAGAAGGATAGGTCAGTCCGCCTACAGCTCCGTGGACACAGGTGGAACCCGCCTAAAGCGTGCCAGGACCTGTTTCACGAGAAGCTCGAGGAGAGTTACAGCCCGTGTCCGATCGAGATACGTTAGAGGGCAGACGGCGAGTGGACATCGAAGAAGCAACAGGGCTTAGCTTAAGGGGGACTTGATAGATAGAACCAAGTGTATTTAAAGATTGTTAATCATAAGATAGATGTTAGAGTTTGCTGTGATGATTAAGTGTATAATTGCTTTGTTATAAACTCCTGTGATATTGTACTTCGAGTAACTGGCTGTGAAAACCATTTTTCGGCAGCTTACTGTGAATAAATTATATCAGATAGTATCAGAATGGAGTTTGTTGCCTGTATGAACCCGAGTTTCATTTCCCTAGGTCTCTAGGACGTTGACAGGCTATTTGGGGGCTCGTAGCCGGTTTTCGCAAGCTCAAGACGATTACTTCACTTTCTCGACAGCTCTTGGTTTTGCCAAGTAAAATATATCAACATTCATGCATGACAAAGTCTGAACTTTACAGCAACTATCGTATCATCTGTTCATAAGCTATCGCAGTCTCTCTAGAAGTTACTTAAAAACCATGTTTATAAAATTTAACATTGACATGACTGGACAATTACTGTGACAAATTACTAATCTTTTTCATTGCAACGACAGATTGTTCCGCGAAAAGTTGTGTGCATTTAAATCGGTCTCCAGCAGTGGCAAAGATCCGGAAAACCAAACAACTCTACAACAAAGAACCCAGTAAACCAGATAAGTCCCATGTCATGCTTATTGAATCCCTAAACGGTACTAACATGTTTCATTGATGTAACATTTTTCTATGTATTGCTATTTATAACATATACATGCAAATTTTATGACCGTTGAATTTATTCGATAGAAAATGTTAATGTAAACATTAAGGGACATAACCAATTTTTCTTCACCCAAACTATTTCCAAAGGGATTTAAGTTCTAAAAAATTAACATTAGCTAAATTAACAACATGTCCACACTAAAACAGTGCATTGAATTAGGAATCAAATTAGGTTATACTGCCGAGAAACTTTCAGAATGAGCGCAAAAGACGCATTCAAAAAACATAGCAAGGGAAGATGGGGCAGCGGAAAGAGAACAAAAACGACTGCAGATGCAAATAGAGGCTGAATAGAAAAAGATGCAAAGAGAGGCTGAAGAGAAAAAGATGCAAAGAGAGGCGGAAAAGATGCAAAGAGAGGCTGAAGAGAAAAGAAGCAAATAGAAGCAGAAGACAAAAAGATGCAAAGAGAGGCGGAAGAGGAAATCGAAGCTGCCAGCAAACAATCTCAATTAGGTGTAGACGGGTTGCCGTGTCCGCATAATATATATATATTTTTTTTTTGTTTCTGCGATGTTGGTTATTGATGAAAACTTGTCACGAGTCTAAATGTTTCATGGGAAGGATAGGCTCAAATGTATTGACAACAGACGTGCAAATGGAAATCGAAGCTGCCAGCAAACAATCTCAATTAAACGCAGAAACAAAAAAGTTAGAATTAGAATTAAACTTGAAACAAAAGGAAATCGAAACGCAAACACAATTAAACGTGAAACAAATGGAAATTGATTCCAACTTGGAAATTTCGGTACATAAATTAAGGTGTAAGGAAGAGGAACAAAAATACAACAAATATAAAGGCTTAGTCAAACCTTTTTGTTCCGGAGATTCAATAAGTGCATATTTAGAGAACTTCGAGTGTTTAATGGCGTATCATAGCATCTCAAAAGTTGATTGGGCATTTATTCTTATGAGAAACTTAGCATTAGAGCCCTTAAAAGTGATAGAAACAATTCCACAAGACAAGAGGAAAGATTATGACTATTTGAAACAAAGACTATTACAACATTTTTCATTAGACACAGCAGGTTATCAATTGCAGTTTTCAAAATTAGCTCCATCACCCAACCAAACGTTCATAGACTACGTGTCTACAGTCCAAGATATTTGTATAAAATGGATAACCTCAGCGAAAACAAACAACAGCTATGATAAACTAAAAGAGCTAATAATAATTGATAAGATTATGAATACAATACCCAAACCTTTCTCTAAATTTCTGAGGCAAAGTGATTGTAAGACTATTCAAGAAGTCGAAATTAAAGGTAGCGCTTATTTCACAGCGAATCGTGACATTTTTCAGTTAAATATGAGTCAGAATGAAACAGCAGCTGTCACAAACACCAAATATTCAAAACCAGGTGAGTTTAGGTTCAAACAACGCTCTAAATTCACCAAACCAGTCCTGTGTCAATATTGCCATTTGACTCACGAACAGTACGAAATATGTGATAAATCACCCACCTACCCACATCACCTTCAAATGATGGTGGAAAAACAAAGAAACAAAAGAAACGCGTATAAGAGAGCGGTCGAATGTTACTTTTGTTCAGAGTACGGGCATTTTAGTGGACGTTGTGACGGGCGTAAGATGATGAAGCAGGCCAATGCAGCATTAATAGATACATCCACGGATGAAGAAATCGAAGAACTGAATGAATGTGACACCCAGAACGAAAGTGAGCATGAATCAGGGAATGCGGTAGAAATCATTAATTCTATCAATAATGACACCTGTAACACATGTAAGAAGTTTCAGTTGGATACCACCTTGAAATGTGGCCATACAATCCCTATATCCAACGAAATAGCCAACGCAGCCTTAACATCAAAGGGCAAGTTAAGAGTGAAAAAGGGATTTGTAAATAACAAACCATGTACAATCATTTGCGATAGCGGAGCGACTCTGGTTGGAATTAAAAGGACTTTAATTAATGACATAGACTACACACACGACTTTGTGACATGTCGCACATTCGCAGGCACCATCGAAAGATACCCCCTAGCACTGGCCGAAATGTAAACACCTTTCGTGTCAGGACAAGTGCTATGCACGGTGTTAGAAGATCCTTTCGCAGATATTATTCTTGGAAATCTTCCTAACATAAGATCCTATTCTGAAGAATAAATCAAAGAATGGGAACGGAAAAACTGCATCCAAACATCAAGCAGTGATTCCAGAACTAAAGACCACATCTGTATGTCTCAAACTGCCAAAAAGCACAAGGGAGACCACTGCCAAGAACCGGAACTCACCAATCATGTCCGTTCTCTTGGTGTTTGTGTCTAGGATTTAGAAGATTCTAGAAATAGCACAACAGGCTCGCTTGCTCTTTGTATGAATCTTTCGTGCACACAACACAAGTTCATAACGTGTTCTTAGAGTATATGACCACCTTATTACTTTGTTACATCACAGTCCTTACCGTGGTCGCCATCATACCCCACCAGCTTCTCGCCTTCCAGTGTTCTGGGTATGATCATCCCACCAACTGTCTAGTAATAGTGCGCACATAATACTATAATCGTTGTTTAGTACCTGCTGTTTAGCACACTCCGGAATACACAAGTCACAGCTAACTGTTTATACTAGTCTCTATTTACTACTTACATTACACAAGTGCCCAACGAGTCACGGAGTGTTTTCCTCGCAGCCATGCCCCATGTTCAGAAAACGAGGTCAGCTCTCTCGCCACCGCCGATCAACATATACTGGGCCATTGGCAGTCGATTACTTCATAGTACTGCTTCTTCCCTCTTAGTTGTCTGAATCACGAACACTACTTCGTTGTTGTCTGTGACTTCAATAACTACGACCAGCGTAAACGCTTTCAAGCGCAGAACTTTCTCAACTTTGACCATCTCCGACTCACGTCCCAGCTCAGACTGCAAAATCAAGCACACTCTTCCCCGGCTGTCGCCTGGGCGCCGTCACGTGACGCACCAGCTCCGCCCACTAATGCTAGCGGCATTCGCTTGTGTGTCAACACATCTCTCCCGTTTCCATGACTGACACACCTGCCATCAAGCACACTCTTTTCGCGCAATCCATTTCATGGCACCACTGATGAAGGAATTCCAAATGAATTCACAGAGGTGTACAACACAGGGGCGGTTAAATCTATTAAAGACACCAGCAGTATAAAACCTCGAATTGAGGATACCATCGAAAAGCAAAAGTGTGAACCTGTAAATGTGCAAAAACAGACAGAATACCCCAAAGTAGTGACAAGACAAATGACTCACATAACCCACAGGGACAACCAAACTGAGAAAACAGGGGACAATAACGACACTGACAAGAACAAAGATGACAATTCTATGTTAGCGACGAATTCTCTTGACAACGAAAACGACGAAGTCAACGGCACAATAACAACAACTCTTCTTAATCATGACAAACAGCGTGACGAGTCATTACAAACCGACTCGACTTCGTTAAAGTACTCTCAACCGAAACCATATTATCTGACAAATAACAATGACAGAAGCACAGCAACGACATTACTCCTTAACGACACTACGACACAAGACGATGAAGACAACTTCACATTACAGACAGTTTCTCGTGAAGACAAAACCACAGTGACCAAACCAACTGAGAGAACTCATAATGTCCAACTGTATGAGTCCAAACAATTTGTATCTCTAGAAACAAGAAACAATTACGTGATTAATTCCAAGAAACATTACCAAGGAAGACAAATATATCCAAGGGACACTACTAGTGACAAAGAAGTATTATTAACAAACAAGTGTCATCATATGTGTTCATTGCAAATTTGCCATCTACCAAGGACACATAAAACAGAAACAGAAGCAACACATAAATCTGCAGAAAGGTATGCAGATACAGAAATAACATCATTAAGCATCAATCATGCAGGAAAACAATATGAAAATAAACAAACACAAGCAATTGACTTCACACAAAATCAAAGTCAGAAACGATTGCATGCAAACAAACTGCTTTATAGCATGAACAAAACCAGCAAACGATGCAGGTCTAAATCCATCAGCATAAAGACTACCATTTGTAACTCAACATCCACAAATTTACCAGATAAATACAGCAATTTCGCTGAAACACACACCTCAGCCAACAAAAGTAAACAATCATATTCACCAAGCAGTAGAACGAACAGAGACAAATTACTGACACTCTTGCTACTTTTGCTGTTAACTCAACTTGCAACAACACTACCTACCTTTCAGATTGTACCTTTCACCACGATCCAAATAACAAATATATTTTCCATCATATTTACCATCTCATTCATATATCAATCAACATTGCGCCAAATTGAAAGAGAAAAAACCATGCTACAGTTCATTAACTCCTGTTGGTGCAAAATTTTTCAGATAACTTGGAGATATGCCAATAGTAAATTCATTTTCACTCTTAAATTGTTTAGACGTATGTTTACATCGATACCTATACAATTATGTAGTATTTGGAATTGTAAGAGTATCCGTTTAGAGGATACAATTTGCAAATTGAAAGCCATTTTTTCCAATCAACCCATACTGAGTTTACCAAACATAGATTTACCATTTATATTAACCACAGATTCAAGTGCTATCGCAATCGGAGGAAGTCTGATGCAAGAATATGAAGGCGTGAAACATCCAATCCTGTATGTCAGCCGTAAACTGAAATCGGCAGAAACCAGGTATTCCACAGCTGAATTGGAAGCATTAAGTTTGGTTTTCTGTGTTCGTCGTTTATCTCGGTTCCTCTTAGACTCCCACTTCGTTGTCTTGACAGATAATACGCCTCTGCTGGTTATTAAAGAAGGCAACCCAAATAACCACAGGATAGCAAGATGGTGTCTTCTTCTACAGGATTTCGACTTTGAAATCCATCACATTAAAGGCACGGATAATGTAATTGCCGACATATTATCACGATTACCCAATGCACCAGCAGATTAACACTATTTAAGTTGATTAGTGGCCATACAATAAGCTGTGATATTTTAGTCTGTTGCATAAAATTGAGTGTACCTCTAAACTTACTGTAGAACTGTAGAAGTGTCGACAGTCTATTTAATACTCTACTTATAACTATCACAGACATGAAATTTTGAGAACAATTAAGTGTATTACGCCACATTGGCAATTGGCAGTGCAGTAGAAACAATCCGAACTGTGGAGATTAACATTTGTGAATTTATTTCATCAACCACAGAACTTAAATTTATCATGTGAATAGTAAGAACTTTGCATACGAGTGAATTCAATGATCTTCGCAAACTAACGGAACAGAACATCGCACATAACCGCAACTATATACTATGACTATTACGACAGATGAGAGACAACAACACAGGAATGTGACACCAAAACGTTACCCACGAACTGTAACATTATTGGAACAACACACGGACAAAAGAACGACAACACACGGATCGTCGATGGATTTAATTAATTTAATGTTATTAGTTACACATATATTACATTTGTGCTTTACTATATACATATAATATGTCAAGAAGTAAATTGTACATTTTATATCATAATATGCAACAAACATTTTCATTCATGGTTAAAATTTTCTTCCAAAAAAATTGTTACAATTTAACTTATAAACCATTTCTTATCACCAGTACAGATAGTACTTGGCGCTTTGAATATAGTATATCGCCAGTTTCTTTTTTCTAATGGCGACAACATTCACCTCAACTTAATTTGTATATTTTAACAAATTACTATATTGAATGAAAAGCGTGCGAATCAGAGAGTGAATGAATTAAATGAGAGAGCGATATACTGAGCGGATAAATTGTACGCAAAAAGTATTCATTTTAATTTGTCTTCGTTTTTGATGTAAAATGTAACACTTGTCTAAATTGTGTATACATGTTTAGTGTTAAATAGAATAGGTTCATTCTAAGAATCACTGTTTGAATACCCCGTGCATGCGTTACACAGATGGCGTAATTCATGACAAAGAATATTCCAGCTCGTGACGCTTAGAGATATACTACACACCACATACACACATGTAGCACACACTTTATACATGAGGTAGGACATACTCATAAAACTAAACACTAACAAGTAAATCACACACATTTTATTATAGCAAGTAACAAGGCAAGTAAATACACTAATAGGCAAACAAGAACAGAAGTAGTTACTTGGTAGAAAACAAAAGTATATATATATATATATATATATATATATATATATATATATATATATATTAAGCACTATAAAACATACGGAAGTAAAAGTGTATCAAAATACACATTCAGGACAAGAATTGCAAGTGTTCTTGAATAAGCCAAGACAATTTGTCTTGTTGAAACTCTCTAATAACGAGTTCAATGTCCTGGTATCATATGGATACTTGAGAAGGGCGCGGTTGCAAATACAACTGGAAGCATCTGGGAACTTCAGCCAGATTAGCATGTTTAAGAATATGGAAGAGATAGGAGCTCTTCAGCAATCATCCTGAATTGTTGTATGGGGAAATACATGAGTTATTAGTGCAAGTATATAGAGTACCAAGTTCCCATCCACGAAACTACCACCAACTTCATGTGATCTTATGACAGAATTAGTACAGACTAATTACCATATAGTATCCCATAAGAGCGGGGAGGGGGAACCCTGTCAAAGTCTCACATGAAGTCGGTATGGACATAAAGATAGGAGGTATTTATAGAAGGGATATAACCCCAATAGAAGGGAACTAAATCGACCCACTCGAATGCTCGAACAATCTAGAGCCTTCGAGAAGGATAGGTCAGTCCGCCTACAGCTCCGTGGACACAGGTGGAACCCGCCTATCGCGTGCCAGGACCTGTTCCACGAGAAGCTCGAGGAGAGTTACAGCCCGTGTCCGATCGAGACACGTTAGAGGGCAGACGGCGACTGGACATCGAAGAAGCAACAGGGCTTAGCCTAAGGGAGACTTGATAGATAGAACCAAGTGTATTTAAGGATTGTTAATCATAAGATAGATGTTAGAGTTTGCTGTGATGATTAAGTGTATGATTGCTTTGTTATAAATTCCTGTGATATTGTACTTCGAGTAACTGGCTGTGAAAACCAATTCTTCGCCAGCTTACTGTAAATAAATTATATCAGATAGTATCAGAACGGAGTTTGTTGCCTGTATGAACCCGAGTTTCATTTCCCTAGGTCTCTAGGACGTTGACAGTTTGGCACTGAATATGTTTACACAATCTGCCACAAATAGCACTGGCAATTAGATGAAGCAGTCACGGAGCACAGTGCAGGCCCCCTACAAGCGATAGCCTAGCGACATAGTAGCAGTAATCAACACTGCTTGTGGATTCTCTACACATGGACCTAGTCTTAACATCATCATCAGGTGCCATGCCGATAAGCCTGGGTGGTCACATTTCGCCATCTCACCCGATCACAAGTGTCGTGGATCAACTCCGTGTTCTTTTCTCGACAGTGCCATGTGGCAAAGCCATCTAGTTATTTACTTCTTAGCCTTCCCTTGTTCATTTCCTTTCAATCTTGTCAGCTGTCACCAAGTTCTCCAGTTTATTTTCATAACGTACTAATACAATCTTTTTTGTCTACATCTACTTTATCTAATCAGTTTAAGGTTTTAATTTGCTTATTGTAGGACTTGCTCATTGGTTTTTCTGTTTGTCCATAGTATTCTGTGCATTTATCTCAGAAACCACATTGCCTCTGCCATTATGTTTCTCAGCATGTCTGCTTATTGTCCACTTCTCCCATTCATAGATACATGTAGCACTTCAACACTATTTTTCTCGTAGCAATTGACATATCTTTACTAATCAGTATGTTTTCCATCTTGCAAGTGACTACTTTTGCCATGGCTAGTCTTGTTCTAGACAGTTTTTCCTGAACTGACAATGAAAAACATAACAAATACGGTCTAAGAAAGAACAGGCAGGATAAGGACGTTGATTGCCCATACATTGATTTAGACATTGAATAATAAGTAACAGATGGTGTGTACGATAACATCCCTATAGATTACCTGTGGAAGAAGCATGGATGTGGACTCTGAGCCAGGTGAACAGGTACTTCCTGTCTAGCTTGACAGTCACATGGTTTCCCGTTAACGTTCTGGGTGTGACACACGAATCATCATTAGCATCCGTCAGATATCCGGCGTCAGGTTTTGTTACTTGACTTAAGGCTAAGTCATCTGTAAAGGTAATATTTGACTGAAGACTAAGTCATATGTACAGGTAATCACACTGCAGGTTTTCACAATCGCATTATTATTGTACAGTTTAAGAACAATACCAGTTCAATGAAATACGATCACAGACAGACAGGTTGACATAATTGCAAAGTAAAGTAACGACAAATAAAGTGCAATTAAGTAAAGTTAATTAAGGCGAATGTCACGGAATTACTGGAGATGCCGACCAGACTGATAGATTGACAGAGACAATCGTCTCTAAGCCGCCGCGACTCTGTGTGGCTGGAAATGTTTTCCCGGATCAAACGCCAACCAAGATTCTTTGAATACAGGAGAAGCATTTCCGGATCAAAGGGGGACAAGTCGGCATTCTGTTTACCCCGATCCGAAAAATGAAAGAAAGTGAGTCTGTCGGAACCTGGATTCTGGCCAAGACAGGGACGTCATTCAGACACAGTTCGCGGCAGTGGAAAACGCAGTTTGCCATCAGTGTGCAGGATGGATTAATAAGAAAGGAAGTGTTCGTCTGTTCCAGTCTAAATAAGAAAAGAAACCACAGTGTCCCGTGTTGTTTAAAGGCGACGGACATTTATCCATGATGTGAATGTGTGGTTTCAATTCTAGTAACGGAATAGCGTACATAAGGTATTTAATTGATATATATTAGGAATCGAGCGTAGTGATGGTGCGTTGTGTGAACCTATTCTAGGAGAGTCGGCAGCAGCAGGCTGAGGCGTTGCTTAATCTAGGTCGAGTGATATATCGTTTAACTCAGCAGGTTAAGACCCATGTCGTAGGATAATATTAAGTGAGATTGAGGGTGGTTGGGGAATAAAGGAGATGTCAATGTTAGGATCTGCCGGTAGGGTGTCTTCTGGGATTTCTTCGCTTTTCCTTTAGTCTGTCCTTTCCTTACTACGTCTAAGGAAAATGTGATATACTCCTCTGACTTATGCCATAGTTTAGTTCTATGTGATCAGCCTACACTCACATATGGTAGGTTTGAATCGGGTTTCTCTCACCGGGTGTTCTCTTTTCGACAGGTTATACCGTGCCTGAGAACTTAAGGCAATCTCCGAGAGGGGGAAAATGGCGGTAGGTCCGAGAGCAGTTTGCTAAATGGCCTCGCAATGGGACACCGATCCACAAATCATGGTCTCGTCTGACCCACAAGAGTTCAACATGAAAAGGCTCTTTTATCAGTGATTGAGTTCCTAAAACAGTTTAGTTTAATTAACTGTAATTACTTCTCTGGACTATGAGAAGGGAAGTTAGAATAATGAAAAGAACTAATCAGTAACAATTTCCAAATAGACAGTGGGAATTTACTAGAACAAATACCATCAGCTGTTTCTGGGATTGTGTGGAAGAAGTGCCAGTGTTCTTAGGTCAAAGGATTTTTTCAGGGAAGTATCAGGTACACCGTGTGTGTCGAACTCAGGGATAATTTTTTTATCACATCCAATATTAGTAACCAGGCACCCGGACTATCTATGTTCAACTGGAAGAAGTCGACCATGGCCGGAGAGACGCTTCATTCGGTGAGGTCCCTCTGAGCTTGCTGTGTTGTGTTGTGGTATGGCCGGACACTATGATGAAATATCCTGAAATGACTGGCCTCATCTCGCATACACAATAGACTATACTACAGACGTTCTATATACATACATTGCACACACGTGACACTTTTCACTATTAAATGTTTTTATTATTTGTTAGAAGCCAGAGTTGTGTGGTATGTTCTGGAGGAATATGAAAAGGGGTATTGTCTTATGGTAGGAAGTGAGAGAGATAGTGATCCACAGACTGAAAGGGGGTGTGTAGACAAAGAGGGGTATTGTCTTATGGTAAGAAGTCAGAGAGATAGTGATCCAGAGACTGAAAGGGGGGTGTGTAGACAAAGAGGGGTATTGTCTTATGGTAAGAAGTGAGAGAGATAGTGATCCACAGACTGAAAGGGGGTGTGTAGACAAAGAGGGGTATTGTCTTATGGTAAGAAGTGAGAGAGATAGTGATCCACAGACTGAAAGGGGGTGTGTAGACAAAGAGGGGTATTGTCTTATGGTAAGAAGTCAGAGAGATAGTGATCCACAGACTGAAAGGGGGTGTGTAGACAAAGAGGGGTATTGTCTTATGGTAAGAAGTGAGAGAGATAGTGATCCACAGACTGAAAGGGGGTGTGTAGACAAAGAGGGGTATTGTCTTATGGTAAGAAGTGAGAGAGATAGTGATCCACAGACTGAAAGGGGGTGTGTAGACAAAGAGGGGTATTGTCTTATGGTAAGAAGTGAGAGAGATAGTGATCCACAGACTGAAAGGGGGTGTGTAGACAAAGAGGGGTATTGCCTTATGGTAAGAAGTGAGAGAGATAGTGATCCACAGACTGAAAGGGGGTGAGTAGACAAAGAGGGGTATTGTCTTATGGTAAGAAGTGAGAGAGATAGTGATCCACAGACTGAAAGGGGGTGTGTAGACAAAGAGGGGTATTGTCTTATGGTAAGAAGTGAGAGAGATAGTGATCCACAGACTGAAAGGGGGTGTGTAGACAAAGAGGGGTATTGTCTTATGGTAAGAAGTGAGAGAGATACTGATCCACAGACTGAAAGGGGGTGTGTAGACAAAGAGGGGTATTGTCTTATGGTAAGAAGTGAGAGAGATAGTGATCCACAGACTGAAAGGGGGTGTGTAGACAAAGAGGGGTATTGTCTTATGGTAAGAAGTCAGAGAGATAGTGATCCACAGACTGAAAGGGGGGTGTGTAGACAAAGAGGGGTATTGTCTTATGGTAAGAAGTGAGAGAGATAGTGATCCACAGACTGAAAGGGGGTGTGTAGACAAAGAGGGGTATTGTCTTATGGTAAGAAGTCAGAGAGATAGTGATCCACAGACTGAAAGGGGGTGTGTAGACAAAGAGGGGTATTGTCTTATGGTAAGAAGTCAGAGAGATAGTGATCCACAGACTGAAAGGGGGGTGTGTAGACAAAGAGGGGTATTGTCTTATGGTAAGAAGTGAGAGAGATAGTGATCCACAGACTGAAAGGGGGTGTGTAGACAAAGAGGGGTATTGTCTTATGGTAAGAAGTGAGAGAGATAGTGATCCACAGACTGAAAGGTGGTGTGTAGACAAAGAGGGGTATTGTCTTATGGTAAGAAGTGAGAGAGATAGTGATCCACAGACTGAAAGGGGGTGTGTAGACAAAGAGGGGTATTGTCTTATGGTAAGAAGTGAGAGAGATAGTGATCCACAGACTGAAAGGGGGTGTGTAGACAAAGAGGGGTATTGTCTTATGGTAAGAAGTGAGAGAGAGAGTGATCCACAGACTGAAAGGGGGTGTGTAGACAAAGAGGGGTATTGTCTTATGGTAAGAAGTGAGAGAGAGAGAGTGATCCACAGACTGAAAGGGGGTGTGTAGACAAAGAGGGGTATTGTCTTATGGTAAGAAGTGAGAGAGAGAGTGATCCACAGACTGAAAGGGGGTGTGTAGACAAAGAGGGGTATTGTCTTATGGTAAGAAGTGAGAGAGAGAGTGATCCACAGACTGAAAGGGGGTGTGTAGACAAAGAGGGGTATTGTCTTATGGTAAGAAGTGAGAGAGATAGAGATCCAGAGACTGAAAGGGGGTGTGTAGACAAAGAGGGGTATTGTCTTATGGTAAGAAGTGAGAGAGATAGTGATCCACAGACTGAAAGGGGGTGTGTAGACAAAGAGGGGTATTGTCTTATGGTAAGAAGTGAGAGAGATAGTGATCCACAGACTGAAAGGGGGTGTGTAGACAAAGAGGGGTATTATCTTATGGTAAGAAGTGAGAGAGATAGTGATCCACAGACTGAAAGGGGGTGTGTAGACAAAGAGGGGTATTGTCTTATGGTAAGAAGTGAGAGAGATAGTGATCCACAGACTGAAAGGGGGTGTGTAGACAAAGAGGGGTATTGTCTTATGGTAAGAAGTGAGAGAGATAGAGATCCAGAGACTGAAAGGGGGTGGGTAGACAAAGAGGGGTATTGTCTTATGGTAAGAAGTGAGAGAGATAGTGATCCACAGACTGAAAGGGGGTGTGTAGACAAAGAGGGGTATTGTCTTATGGTAAGAAGTGAGAGAGATAGTGATCCACAGACTGAAAGGGGGTGTGTAGACAAAGAGGGGTATTGTCTTATGGTAAGAAGTGAGAGAGATAGTGATCTACAGACTGAAAGGGGGTGGGTAGACAAAGAGGGGTATTGTCTTATGGTAAGAAGTGAGAGAGATAGTGATCCACAGACTGAAAGGGGGTGTGTAGACAAAGAGGGGTATTGTCTTATGGTAAGAAGTGAGAGAGATAGTGATCCACAGACTGAAAGGGGGTGTGTAGACAAAGAGGGGTATTGTCTTATGGTAAGAAGTGAGAGAGATAGTGATCCACAGACTGAAAGGGGGTGTGTAGACAAAGAGGGGTATTGTCTTATGGTAAGAAGTGAGAGAGATAGTGATCCACAGACTGAAAGGGGGTGTGTAGACAAAGAGGGGTATTGTCTTATGGTAAGAAGTCAGAGAGATAGTGATCCACAGACTGAAAGGGGGTGTGTAGACAAAGAGGGGTATTGTCTTATGGTAAGAAGTCAGAGAGATAGTGATCCACAGACTGAAAGGGGGTGTGTAGACAAAGAGGGGTATTGTCTTATGGTAAGAAGTCAGAGAGATAGTGATCCACAGACTGAAAGGGGGTGTGTAGACAAAGAGGGGTATTGTCTTATGGTAAGAAGTGAGAGAGATAGTGATCTACAGACTGAAAGGGGGTGGGTAGACAAAGAGGGGTATTGTCTTATGGTAAGAAGTGAGAGAGATAGTGATCCAGAGACTGAAAGGGGGTGTGTAGACAAAGAGGGGTATTGTCTTATGGTAAGAAGTCAGAGAGATAGTGATCCACAGACTGAAAGGGGGTGTGTAGACAAAGAGGGGTATTGTCTTATGGTAAGAAGTGAGAGAGATAGTGATCCAGAGACTGAAAGGGGGTGTGTAGACAAAGAGGGGTATTGTCTTATGGTAAGAAGTGAGAGAGATAGTGATCCACAGACTGAAAGGGGGTGTGTAGACAAAGAGGGGTATTGTCTTATGGTAAGAAGTGAGAGAGATAGTGATCCACAGACTGAAAGGGGGTGTGTAGACAAAGAGGGGTATTGTCTTATGGTAAGAAGTGAGAGAGATAGTGATCCACAGACTGAAAGGGGGTGTGTAGACAAAGAGGGGTATTGTCTTATGGTAAGAAGTGAGAGAGATAGTGATCCACAGACTGAAAGGGGGTGTGTAGACAAAGAGGGGTATTGTCTTATGGTAAGAAGTCAGAGAGATAGTGATCCACAGACTGAAAGGGGGTGTGTAGACAAAGAGGGGTATTGTCTTATGGTAAGAAGTCAGAGAGATAGTGATCCACAGACTGAAAGGGGGTGTGTAGACAAAGAGGGGTATTGTCTTATGGTAAGAAGTCAGAGAGATAGTGATCCACAGACTGAAAGGGGGTGTGTAGACAAAGAGGGGTATTGTCTTATGGTAAGAAGTGAGAGAGATAGTGATCTACAGACTGAAAGGGGGTGGGTAGACAAAGAGGGGTATTGTCTTATGGTAAGAAGTGAGAGAGATAGTGATCCAGAGACTGAAAGGGGGTGTGTAGACAAAGAGGGGTATTGTCTTATGGTAAGAAGTCAGAGAGATAGTGATCCACAGACTGAAAGGGGGTGTGTAGACAAAGAGGGGTATTGTCTTATGGTAAGAAGTGAGAGAGATAGTGATCCACAGACTGAAAGGGGGTGTGTAGACAAAGAGGGGTATTGTCTTATGGTAAGAAGTGAGAGAGATAGTGATCCACAGACTGAAAGGGGGTGTGTAGACAAAGAGGGGTATTGTCTTATGGTAAGAAGTGAGAGAGATAGTGATCCACAGACTGAAAGGGGGTGTGTAGACAAAGAGGGGTATTGTCTTATGGTAAGAAGTCAGAGAGATAGTGATCCACAGACTGAAAGGGGGTGTGTAGACAAAGAGGGGTATTGTCTTATGGTAAGAAGTCAGAGAGATAGTGATCCACAGACTGAAAGGGGGTGTGTAGACAAAGAGGGGTATTGTCTTATGGTAAGAAGTCAGAGAGATAGTGATCCACAGACTGAAAGGGGGTGGGTAGACAAAGAGGGGTATTGTCTTATGGTAAGAAGTCAGAGAGATAGTGATCCAGAGACTGAAAGGGGGTGTGTAGACAAAGAGGGGTATTGTCTTATGGTAAGAAGTCAGAGAGATAGTGATCCACAGACTGAAAGGGGGTGGGTAGACAAAGAGGGGTATTGTCTTATGGTAAGAAGTCAGAGAGATAGTGATCCACAGACTGAAAGGGGGTGTGTAGACAAAGAGGGGTATTGTCTTATGGTAAGAAGTCAGAGAGATAGTGATCCACAGACTGAAAGGGGGTGTGTAGACAAAGAGGGGTATTGTCTTATGGTAAGAAGTCAGAGAGATAGTGATCCAGAGACTGAAAGGGGGGTGTGTAGACAAAGAGGGGTATTGTCTTATGGTAAGAAGTGAGAGAGATAGTGATCCACAGACTGAAAGGGGGTGTGTAGACAAAGAGGGGTATTGTCTTATGGTAAGAAGTGAGAGAGATAGTGATCCACAGACTGAAAGGGGGTGTGTAGACAAAGAGGGGTATTGTCTTATGGTAAGAAGTGAGAGAGATAGAGATCCAGAGACTGAAAGGGGGTGTGTAGACAAAGAGGGGTATTGTCTTATGGTAAGAAGTGAGAGAGATAGTGATCCACAGACTGAAAGGGGGTGTGTAGACAAAGAGGGGTATTGTCTTATGGTAAGAAGTGAGAGAGATAGTGATCCACAGACTGAAAGGGGGTGTGTAGACAAAAAGGGGTATTGTCTTATGGTAAGAAGTGAGAGAGATAGAGATCCAGAGACTGAAAGGGGGTGTGTAGACAAAGAGGGGTATTGTCTTATGGTAAGAAGTCAGAGAGATAGTGATCCACAGACTGAAAGGGGGTGTGTAGACAAAGAGGGGTATTGTCTTATGGTAAGAAGTCAGAGAGATAGTGATCCACAGACTGAAAGGGGGTGTGTAGACAAAGAGGGGTATTGTCTTATGGTAAGAAGTGAGAGAGATAGTGATCCACAGACTGAAAGGGGGTGTGTAGACAAAGAGGGGTATTGTCTTATGGTAAGAAGTGAGAGAGATAGTGATCCACAGACTGAAAGGGGGGTGTGTAGACAAAGAGGGGTATTGTCTTATGGTAAGAAGTGAGAGAGATAGTGATCCACAGACTGAAAGGGGGTGTGTAGACAAAGAGGGGTATTGTCTTATGGTAAGAAGTGAGAGAGATAGTGATCCACAGACTGAAAGGGGGTGTGTAGACAAAGAGGGGTATTGTCTTATGGTAAGAAGTGAGAGAGATAGTGATCCACAGACTGAAAGGGGGTGTGTAGACAAAGAGGGGTATTGTCTTATGGTAAGAAGTCAGAGAGATAGTGATCCACAGACTGAAAGGGGGTGTGTAGACAAAGAGGGGTATTGTCTTATGGTAAGAAGTCAGAGAGATAGTGATCCACAGACTGAAAGGGGGTGTGTAGACAAAGAGGGGTATTGTCTTATGGTAAGAAGTCAGAGAGATAGTGATCCACAGACTGAAAGGGGGTGTGTAGACAAAGAGGGGTATTGTCTTATGGTAAGAAGTCAGAGAGATAGTGATCCACAGACTGAAAGGGGGTGTGTAGACAAAGAGGGGTATTGTCTTATGGTAAGAAGTCAGAGAGAGAGTGATCCACAGACTGAAAGGGGGTGTGTAGACAAAGAGGGGTATTGTCTTATGGTAAGAAGTCAGAGAGAGAGTGATCCACAGACTGAAAGGGGGTGTGTAGACAAAGAGGGGTATTGTCTTATGGTAAGAAGTCAGAGAGATAGTGATCCACAGACTGAAAGGGGGTGTGTAGACAAAGAGGGGTATTGTCTTATGGTAAGAAGTCAGAGAGATAGTGATCCACAGACTGAAAGGGGGTGTGTAGACAAAGAGGGGTATTGTCTTATGGTAAGAAGTGAGAGAGATAGTGATCCACAGACTGAAAGGGGGTGTGTAGACAAAGAGGGGTATTGTCTTATGGTAAGAAGTGAGAGAGATAGTGATCCACAGACTGAAAGGGGGTGTGTAGACAAAGAGGGGTATTATCTTATGGTAAGAAGTGAGAGAGAGAGAGAGAGTGAGAGAGAGAGTGATCCACAGACTGAAAGGGGGTGTGTAGACAAATGTCCGGCAGATGCCCAAGCTGATGATAGGGAATTAAAAAAGTGTGCTTGTTGATTCCACTTCCCCCCAGGGACGATAGGCGACAGCGAAGTAAAGTAAAGTAAATGAAACTGAATATAGTAAAGTAAAGTAAAGTAAAGTAAAGTAAAGTAAAGTAAATGAAACTGAATATAGTAAAGTAAAGTAAAGTAAATGAAACTGAATATAGTAAAGTAAAGTAAAGTAAAGTAAAGTAAAGTAAATGAAACTGAATATAGTAAAGTAAAGTAAAGTAAATGAAACTGAATATAGTAAAGTAAAGTAAAGTAAATGAAACTGAATATAGTAAAGTAAAGTAAAGTAAAGTAAAGTAAAGTAAAGTAAAGTAAAGTAAATGAAACTGAATATAGTAAAGTAAAGTAAAGTAAAGTAAAGTAAAGTAAAGTAAAGTAAAGTAAAGTAAATGAAACTGAATATAGTAAAGTAAAGTAAAGTAAAGTAAAGTAAAGTAAAGTAAAGTAAAGTAAATGAAACTGAATATAGTAAAGTAAAGTAAAGTAAAGTAAATGAAACTGAATATAGTAAAGTAAAGTAAAGTAAAGTAAATGAAACTGAATATAGTAAAGTAAAGTACTCTTTGTATACCTTAAGACGATTCAGGTATATGGTGCTAGACCCACACTGTGATAGACTAGTTGGCACTCAGGGTACCAATGTTCGGCTGGGTAGATCTGGGAACCCGTCTACAGTTTTACAAAATACATCGGAATGCAGCCAGCTGTGGATGGAACCCATGAGCTGTAGGTGGGTAGCCTAGAGTTTAAAGCCTATGCCATCGTGGCTCCTACTGATGTCTAGAGGGTCGTGTCTATTGCACCGGGTGTTACAACATTTGGCTCGTTCTTTTTTCACAACACTTTCTTTCTGTCGTTTCTGTCACTGTTGTCGCTTCTATCGCTTCTGTCGCTTCTGTCTTCTTCGCTTCTGTAGTTTCTCCCCCTCCTCTTTCTTCTCCTTCTTCTTCTTCTTCTTCTTCTTCTTCTTCTTCTTCTTCTTCTTCTTCTTCTTCTTCTTCTTCTTCTTATTATTATTATTATTATTATTATTATTATTTTGCCCTTTGTCATTTTCCGTCTGACTTAATGAACGAGGGATTGTTCCGAGGGGTCGCTCCTGAGAGCCAGATGTCCTCTCTCTATCTAGCCAAGCCAGGGCAGCCTTATAGGACATGCTCTGTACTTGTCGTAGATGCTCTCCGCCTGCAAGTGGCAGTCAGCGGCA
>CAWUFQ010000436.1:25000-27105 GCA_963921405.1 Cepaea hortensis
ATATTTTACGCGTGCTTTCATCCAAAAAGTGTTGAATTTTAGCAAGTTGGTAAACTTTTTGTGCTATTCTCTTGGTAAGGGCGTGAACATGAGGGCTCCAGTGTAAATGTCTGTCAATTAAAAGACCTAATGTTTTATGTTCATTTACATTAATTATAGGTAACGTGTCCACGTGGAGCTCGAGCGGTATCCCAGTTATGACTAGGGTCTGTAGTTTTTGTCTGGTCGTTATTAGCATGGATTTGGTTTTGTCGATGTTAATTAACATGCGATTTTCATTGCTCCATCTACTAAGGTTGTCAAGTTCGTTTTGTAAAGAGCTCTCTAAGTCACAAAGGCTCTCTTGACTTGTATAAATAGTGCAGTCGTCCGCAAATAGATCACACGAAGTATTGAGGTATAAAGGAAGATCGTTAATATACACTGCAAAAAGCAGCGGACCTAGTATTGAGCCCCGAGGCACCCCAAAATTAAGTTGTGTGGGTCTTGATAGACAGTTATTGAAGGACACTACTTGTTGTCTGTCTGATAAAAATGACGTAATTAGGTTCACCATATTGGTGCTAGTGTTCATGTGTTTTAATTTTCTAATTAAAATATCATGATCTACCATATCAAAGGCCTTTTTAAAGTCTACAAATACTGCTCCACAAATGTTGCCATTGTTGATACAAAGATGCCAGTTATCGGTCATTTTTGTAAGGGCACTATGGCAAGAATATTTAGGTCGAAACCCAGATTGACTGTCAATTATTAGATCGTTGTTAATTAAATGATGTAGTGTTATTTTATGCATGTGTTTTTCTAATGGCTTTGATAGCGACGATAGTAAGGAAATAGGTCTATAATTACCCAAGACGCTAATATCAGTTGAGCCATTTTTAAGTAGAGGATACACTTTAGCAACTTTAAAGGCAGATGGAAAGTAGTTTTTGGATAGGCACTGGTTATATATGAACGTTAAGGACTCACTAATAATAGGTGCAGCACACCGAAGAATTCTATTACTGATACCATCTAGGCCTTCTGAATTTGTTGCTTTGAGATTCGAGAGATATTTATATACTTCTGCAACAGACATCAAGGGAATCTCAGGTGGAATATTTCTAGAGCACCTCCCTTCACAGAATGATGACAGTGAACTTAAATTACATACTGAGTCTGGTATTGAGGACTTTAGATTCTCTATTTCTGATTGAAAGAAGTAACTGAAATCCTCGCATGTTATAGAGTTTGGTATTGCTGACTCTGAAGCCTGTTTCTTGTTGGTTAGCGAGTTAATAGCCTTCCATATATTTGTGTTATTTGATTTATCTACAATCAAATTTTTGAAATGATCTTTCTTTATCCTACGAATTTCATATTTAACTTTATTTCTTAGTCTGCGGTAATTGATAAAATCTTTATTTTTGTGTGCTGTATCTCGTTCTCTCATGATTTCGAGAACTTCGCTAGTGACCCACGGGGACTTATGTTGATTCTTGACTCGAACTTCTTTGACTGGCACATGTTTATCAAATCCATTGTAGATTGTCTTTGTCCAGTAGGCTAGTGCATCATCCGGGTCAGGAAGTTGATAAACATGTTCAAGGGCTGCATTTTTTAAGTCGTCTAAAAATAAATTTTGGTTGAGAGCTTTAAAGTTTCTAAATTTGATGCTTAAATGTTTATTTTTAGGAGTTTTGAACCCAATTTTCGACCATGTACAACATATTGGGTAATGGTCACTAACTGCACTAACAGGAACAGAACATTCGGTAATATTAACTGGACAAGTAACATATATATGATCAATTATAGTTGAGGAGGTGTCTGTAACTCTTGTGGGACGATTTATTAATTGTTTGAAATTGTAAGATAGAATTATATCTTCCCATGTCTGGGAGAGAGAGAGAGAGAGAGAGAGAGAGAGAGATAGATAGAGAGAGAGAGAGAGATTGAGAGAGAGAGAGAGAGAGAGAGAGAGAGAAAGAGAGAGAGAGAGAGAGCATTTGTGTGTGGGTGTATTTGTATTTGTATACAGACACAGATTCTGAAATGCGTTTCACGGAACATGCATATTTGGTTACGATTGTCAACATACACAAACGCCAAAACTTACCGTA
>CAWUFQ010000437.1:0-225365 GCA_963921405.1 Cepaea hortensis
CAATGTGAAGGGAGGAGGAGGGATAGGGAGGAGGGGAAGAGGAAGAGGGTAGGAGGAAGAGTGGAGAGGAGGAGGGAGGATGTAGAGGGAGGAGGAGGGAGGAAAAGGGAGGAGGGAGGAGGAGGAGGGAGGAGGTAGGAGGAGGAGGAAGAGGGAGGAGGAGGGAGGAGAAGGAAGGAGGAGGAAGAAGGAGGAGGAAGAGGGAGGATGAGGATGGAGGAGGGAGAGGGAGGAAGAGGGAGGAGGAGGAAGGAGGAAGAGGGAGGAGGAGGATGGAGGAGGGAGAGGGAGGGGGGGAAGAGGAAGAGGGTAGGAGGAGGAGGAGGGGAGAGGAGGAGAAAGAGGAGGGAGGAGGAGGAGGGCGGAGGCAGAGGGAGAAGAAGGAAGGAGGAGGAGGAAGGAGGGAGAATGAGGAGCGTAGGAAGGAAAGGGAGGTGGAAGAGGAGGAGGAGGGAGGAGGAAAGAGGTAGGGGGAGAAGGAGGTAGAGGGAGGAGGAGGAGGAAGGAAAGGGAGGAGGAAGAGGAGGAGAAGGGAGGAGGAGGGTGGAGGGAGGAGGAGGAGGTAGAGGGAGGAGGAGGGAGGAGGTAGGAGGAGGAGGAAGAGGGAAGAGGGAGAAGAAGGGAGAAGGAGGAGTGAGGATGATGAGGGAGAAGGAGGCAGGAGGAGGAGGAGGGAGGCAGGAGGTGGAGGAGGGATAAGGAGGGAGAGGGAGGAGGAGGGAAGATGAGGGAGGAGGGGGAGGAGGCGGAGGGAGTAGGAGGGAGGAGGATGGAGGAGGAGAGGAAGAGGGAGAAGGAAGAGGGAGAAGGAGGAGGGATGAGAGGGAGGAGGAAGAGGAGGAGGGTGGAGGGAGGAGGTAGAGGGAGGAGGAGGGAGGAGAAGAGAGAAGGAGAGAGTTCGCCATTCCGAATTCATACTCGTCTAGTTCTTCCCTTCTACACGACTGTAGATAACTTCCTTACACATAAAAAGATGAATTGTTATTGATATTGCCGTGGCATGGAGGAATATCAGCAGCAGAGTTGATCCAAAAAACCAAAGACTGAGATCTACGGAGAGCCATGAACGCCTACGCCAGCCGGCACGGCACTTGATGATGATGATTGCCGTGTGACGATTCTGTGTAGTCACGTCATTTTCTTCCCTTTCCCTAGCGTTTTGGTTCGGGGATTCTTTCATCATCATCATCATATATTTACGTACGTATTTTGGGAGGGGGAGGAGGGAGGAGGAGGAAGAAGAAAAAAAAAACTATGACAGTTGACAGCTCTGGAATGAAAGGAAGGCGTGTAGAAAATTTCATCTCAATCGGATGGGCCGTTAGCGAACAAATAAAGGACATACATATTTACATACACACATATTTACATACATATACACATACACGTCTCCTCCCTCCTCTTCCCTCCTCCACCTCCCTCTTCCTCCTCCCTCCTCCATTTACCCAAGACAGACAGACAGTCAGACAGATAGTCGGGAACGGGAACTTATATGACTACTTATATGAATTAAATGAGATTCTCCCCACCAGGAGTTGGGCGATGCCGGGTCAGACAGACAGACAGATAGATAGTCGGAACGGGAACTTATATGACTACTTATATGAATTAAATGAGATTCTCCCCATCAGGGTCTGGGCGAAGACGGGCCGCGTCAGACAGACAGACAGACAGATAGACAGACAGACAGACAGATAGTCGGTAACGGGAACGAGAACTTATATGACTACTTATATGAATTAAATGAGATGCTCCCCACCAGGGTCTGGGCGAAGCCGGGCCGGGTCAGCTAGTATATATATATATATATATATATATATATATATATATATATATATATATATATATATATATATATATATATATACATATATACACATACATACGATATACAAATACAGGCGTTGAGAGTTCATTCCAGTATACCATTCGTGTTGGTTAATGTTTATGCCCGCAATGCGAGTATGGACGCCCAGAAGTGGCAGTGCTTAAGTGGCATATTAGGCCACAAGAGAAATGTTATTTTCTGTGGTGACTTCAACGCTAAAGGCAGAGCATGGGGAAACACTTCCTCCAATACACAAGGGGAGGAGCTCGAGACTGCACTGGAAACCATCGACCTGGTTTGTATTGACAGTGGCTGTGTCACCAGGACAGCAAGTCGTCCAGGCGATGAGGACAGTGCTATTGATCTGGCGCTAGTTTCACCTTCACTCACTACAGTGTGTAGATGGGGTGTCCTAGGACACCATGGCAGCGACCACCACCCGTGCAGCATATTGGTGGAGAAAGGCAGAACCAGGCAACACAAGCTAAAGGTAAAGACGTTCCAGTATGACAGTACAGGGCAAGATGTGGTGAGTAAAATAAGTCGTGACAAGCGCAGAACGTTTCAGGGCAGGAAAAATAGCTGGGAGCAGCCACCGTGGTGGAGTTTCGAGGTGGAGAAGGCTTGGGTGGATAAGCGTAGTGCTGTAAGGAGATGGCAAAATGCCAAGAAGAACAGAGCTGGTCATCCTAGTCCCTGCTTGCACTTAGAAAGAGAGATGCACACAAAAGTAAGCTGTTTCAAAAAACTGGTCAAGGTGGTTAAAAGCGAAAAATGGGCAGAGGTGTGTCAAAGAGTAAGCACAGACAAGTCACTGAAATTGTTCTGGCGACTACATAAAAGCATGAGTGGTGTAGTCAAGAATAAGAGCATTTCAGACTTCCAAGGTGCTGACCTCACCTGGCAGAGGACTGACGAGGACAAGGGCAAAGCCCTCTTTGAACGCTACCTTGAGCAGGGCAACCAGACAGACATGGGAGGCCGAAATCTGGCCAAGGAGGTCACCTCAGACAGATGCAAGGCCCAGAACACTTCGGAGGAAGACACAGTGACAGTGAAAGAAATCAAGGCTGTGCTTCGACGATCAAAAAACAGTGCTCCAGGTCCTGATGGCATAAGATACGACGACATAAATAGGTGTACCGACAATGAGCTAGAGAAACTAGCAGACATGTACAACAACAGTATAGGGAGTGCTAGCATCAAGGAGGAATGGTTACACAGCTATCTGATTCCCTTGCCGAAGCCTGACAAAGACCACAACAAAATTCAGGGATATAGAATTATAACCATGCAGAATACAATAGGCAAGCTGCTGGAGAAGGTAATTGCCAGGAAAATATCAAGCCAACTAGAGAGGCAAGGTGATTTCCCACCTACCCTGGGTGGGTACCGTCCAAAAAGAGAAACCTGGACCAATGCAGCAGTCTTTGCCCATGATGTCTATGAAGGTTTCCACTCAGGCACTGAAACCGTTGCTGCAGCGATTGATCTTGAGGACGCATACAACAGAGTACCACTGGATTTTTTAATGTTTCAGCTTCTTGAACTAAACGTAAGTCCATTCCTCCTTAGTTGGATCGCTGCAGCCCTCTACCAACGGAAAGTAGTTTTTAGATGTGGCAGTTGGACTTCGGAACCAACAACAATATATCCTGGCCTACCACAGGGATCACCATTATCTCCGGTACTGTCCAACGCCTACACAGTGAGAATCACCAGTGAGCAGATCTCTGGACCTGGCAGGACATTGTCGTATGCCCATGATGTTTTAGTGTATCGTCAGGGTAAGGATAGAGAGGAGGTTGCTGTGGAACTACAAACCGAACTCAATCGCATAAGTACTTGGTGTGATGAAGCTGGGGCAATGGTCAACCCAACAAAGGCAACAGTGACTTGGTTCTCGTTGAATAATCATATTGTCAACAATCCAACACTAACTGTAATGCTGTGTTCAGAGACGGTGGAAAGAACGCAGGCAATGAATTACCTGGGGATACGGTTTGATCGAAGCCTTGCTTATAATGTGCACATAGACCAGGTGATAACAAAGGCCAAGCGGGGTTTGGCAGCGATGCGGGTGATGGCGGCAGCAAACTGTGAGCAGCGCCATCTATGTCTTCTGTACGAGGGGCTGGTCATGTCTGTTTTGGAGTATGCAATGGCAATCCTGACTCTCACCCATAAGCAGATAGAAAGGATGGAAAGGATACAGAATGAAGCTATGTGCATTATTCTTGGATGTACAAGAGATACAGCATGCAGGGCGATGCGCTACCTTCTTGATTTTCCAACCATTGAAGAGAGAATACAAGTTTGCTGGGCACGCGCCTACCTCAGAATTAACGCAAACACACAACATCCACTGCATAGTGAAATTAGGAAGGTGAAGGGCAGCAGGTTAAAAAGAGGACGGTCGTGGATGGGTCAAGCCGAAGACATTCTTCAACAGGTGTGTTCACTTGAGGACTTAGAACCTGGCGAGGAGTGGGTACAAGTGCCAACAGACTTCTGCACATCCTTTTCAGTTTGCATCCAAATAGATAGAAAATGCAGACAAGAAAATCCGGCTGCTGTTGAGGCTGAAGTACAAGCGTTGATTTTCGAGAATTCGCTAGACGGTGACGCGGTCATCTACACAGATGGGTCGGTCGTCCGACATGTGAGAAGCTCATGGGCCTTTACAGCTCGGGCCGTAGGGAGAATTGTGAAGGAGGACTCTGGTGCTTTCACTGAAACCACAAGTAGCCTGACCATGGAAGTCATGGCAGTAAGTAAAGCAATAACATGGCTCGAGACACAGACATTCACTAGGGCTTGTTTCCTTAGCGACTCAATGAACATGATCAAGAGGATAGAGGAGGGGTCGATCCGAAGAGAATGATTGTTGCCTCTGAAGCGGTCTCGGCTGGCAAAGATTAGTTTCATCTTCGTGCCAGGTCATGCGGGAGTACAAGGAAATGAGCGGGCTGACAAGCTCGCAGGTGAGGCTACTGTGGAGGGCGGACGCGCCATGGACCATGCTGACATTCTGAATGCTCTACGAGAAGTGAGACTTTTGCGAGAACCAAGTGATGACTGTGTATCTACAACAATGGCCAGACTGCGTTAGCAGCAAATTAAAAGAGGGGTGGCCAAACAAGAACACTACGCAGGAAGCCAAAGAAGATTGATAAACCAACACAGAACTGGCGTCGTTAGCCACTACACGCTGCGGGATTTGCTGAGGAGGGGATCCGAGCACTTATGGAGTGAATGGTTCGATGTGCAACGAGGATGATCTGTCGACTAACTAACTAACTAACTAACTAACTAAGCCAAGATACTGGAATTAACCGATTAGATGCCATTGGCAGATTAATTGTCTTAAATGATTTCACGTATATGCCATTGGCTTATAGATAGCCGAAATTTGTCACTGAAGTATAATACAACACGTCTGCTACCATATTAACAACTTTAAGCCTTAACTGTGACACCTCTACTTCCCAGTTTCCGTCTTTCATTTTTCTCCCTCGATGGTGTTTCCACCTTGTCGTGGTGGGGGAGCTTGAGTTTCTCAATGACCCTGAGAGCTATGCAGGCGGTAGCGTAGCTACCAGCAGGGCCTCCCAAGTCGGACAGGTCAAAGGGTAGAGAACAGACAAAGAGAAACACCCTTGTCTTCCAGGTTGGGGGTTGAAGCGTGGGGTTAACATCCCCACCTTTGTAAAAATCATTTTGTTATGAAACAGATACATGAGCCTCGAATTCGGACTGACTTATTTGGACATCGACCTAGGAACGTTAAAGGACTTTTGAGATTTGGAACATGGAATGTACGGACACTATATCGAGCTGGAGCGGCCGAATAATTAACCCGGGAGCTGGTTGAGTATCAAATGGATATAACAGCAATTCAAGAAATAAGGTGGCCAGGAGATTGTACTTTAGAGCAAAATGGAATGATTATAATATATGGAGGAAACACCCAAAATAAACATGAATTAGGAACAGGATTTGTTATCAAAAAAGAGTTTTGGGGGAACGTTCTAAACTTTAAAGCTGTTAATGATAGGATTAGTAAATTACAAATAAAAGGTAAATGGAAAAATATAACGATGATTAATGTACATGCACTTACTGAAGAGAAAGAAGATGATATTAAAGAAGACTTTTATAATGATCTGGAAGATGTCATAGAAGAAACCATCAAACAGGACATCCTGATTGTGCTGGGAGACTTCAACGCAAAAATAGCTAGAGAGCAAACTCATAAAAAAAAGTTGCCGGCATGGAAAGCCTACATACAACTTCAAATGATAATGGATGGAGAGTCATCAACCTAGCAGAAGCCAAAGGACTGCAGATCAGCAGTCCAAGACTGCAAAGAAAGGATATACATAAACAAACTTGGAAATCATGTGACAAGAGAACCTATAATCAAATAGCTCACATTTTAATTAACAACAAAAATGCATCAAACATACCACACGTTAGAAGCTATAGAGGAGCTGAGTGCCACAGCGACCACTTCCTCGTTGGGGCAAAATTTAAAATAAAACTTAAGAGAGCTTTCTATGCTAAACTACAAAGATTACACCCAACATATAACAGAGAAATTCTACAAGTAATTACAGTCAAAGAGAAATTTACAGATGAAATAAAATGTAAACTTGAAATTCTACAAAACCCGTTGGAGGAAAGCGTTGACCAAAGTTGGTTGAACATCAAGAATACAATTCAATCTACCGCAGAAGAATGTCTCGATGTGTTAACCACGCATAGAAAGAACAGATGGTTCAATCAAAAATGTGAAGAAGCAGTCATTAGGAAAAAGAATGCCAGACATCTATGGCTAAATGACATCAACAACATCCAAAAGGAAGAGCATTATAGAAATGAATGTCAAGAGGCTACAAAAATAGTTCGACAGCAGAAGCGAGATTATATGAGTAATATAATCAAAGATATGGAAACTCATCACCAGAAAAACGAATCCAGAAAGTTTTTTACAGAACTGAAGTCAATGAAACGAGGGCACCAACACAACACATATGGTTTAAAAGACAAAAATGGGAATGTGATAAATACGATTGAGGAAATGTGCAACACATGGAAAGAATACTTTGTTGAATTACTAAATTGTGAAGCTCCAAGTATCACTTTCCCACAGGAAGAGGTTCTAACGTGTGAACCACAAATTGAATAACCTGCATTTGAAGAAACCCTATATGTAATCACACGACTTAAAAACAATAAGGCAACTGGGGCTGATGGAATTGCTGCTGAATTTATAAAAGCGGATGGCCATGCATTACATCTAAAGCTATACGAACTAATAATAAAAATCTGGAGGACAGAAGAATTACCGCATAACTGGAAAGAGTCATTATTGATACTTAACTTTAAGAAAGGAGACAAGTTCCAGTGTGAAAATTATAGAGGAATATCACTACTGTCCATAAGCTATAAGATACTATCCGCAGTATTACTAAATAGACTAAAACCATATTCAGAATACATATTAGGTGACTACCAGGCGGGTTTAAAACAAAACAGATCAACAAAGATCAGATATTTATCTTACGACAAATAGACGAGAAAAATTGGGAATATATAAGAGATCTCCATAACATTTTTGTGGATTTTAAAAAGGCTTATGATATTGTCCATAGGAATAGTCTATGGAATGCTATGCGGGAATTTGGAATACCAAGGAAGTTAATCAACATGACCAGACTATGCATGGAAGATACGTATAATATAGTAACATATAAAGGCAGGAAATCAGACCCTTTCCAAATAACATCTGGCTTGAAACAGGGTGATGCACTATCGCCGCTACTCTTCAATCTGGCTCTAGAGAAAGTTGTAAGTAGGGTAAGGGAGGAATGTGATATTGGAGGAACATCCAAGCTGCTTGGTTATGCAGATGATATAGATATTATAGGGGAAAATGAACAAAAGACATTGGAAATATTGACTCACTTAAAGGAAAAAGCCCAACAGATGGGGCTGGTTATCAACCAAGATAAGACAGAATATATGGTAGTCTCAAGAGAAGGAATGGCTAAATACTCTGGCCACATACAAATAGATAATATGACCATTAAAAGAACGGAAACATATAAATACCTGGGTACAATCTTCGACTGCTCCAACATCATAAGGGAAGAAATACAAACTAGAATCAATTCTGGAAATAAGATATACTATGCACTACAACATCTACTAAAATCAAAGGCGCTATCTCGTAACACCAAGATCACAATATACAAAACACTGATCAGACCAGTTGTGCTGTATGGCTCTGAAACCTGGAGTACAACGAAAGGAGACGAAGCCTTGCTACAAACCTTTGAGAACAAAGTTTTAAGACGCAACTTTAGACCCATTAGGGATATACAATGTGGAGAGTGGAAAAGAAGACGTAACAAAGACATGTATGATCTGTTTAAGTACCCGCTAATCACTAGTATCATGAAGGCTAATAGACTACAATGGCTGGGGCATATAGAAAGAATGGAAAATAAAAGGGAAACAAAACTCGCTTACACTCAGGAAATAAATTACCGTAGACCCCGAGGTAGACCAAGAAGACGGTGGAGAGATAATATATATACAGACCTACAAGCACTTGGAATCAACGACTGGCAAGAGAAGATCAACCAGAGAGACGAATGGAGACGGATTGTGTCTGCAGCAAAGAACCTCAATGGCTCGGAATGCTGAAGAAGAAGAAGAGTCTTTAATTTTTGTTTAGTCCTAAAATACTGTTTATTTGGTACAGAATCTGTTATGACAAGATGGATATAACGTTAATGTGCCCTGGAAAATATCCAATTAGTAACGTATGGCATACAATGAATGGTAGTACATTCAGCAGTACAACACTTAGTACACCTGTAATTGATCAACTCTAACGGTTTCCACACACCAACATCAATAGTTGTACTCTAGTCTGCTTACAAAACTACTATAAGTGTAGGCCGTGTGCGGTTAAGCAGCTGTTACACCAATACACAAGAATCGACTATTTGCCGAATTACTAACAAGTAGAGAGCTAGTTATACGACTGAAATGCAACACCAATTACTAACAGGTAGACCAGTTATATTATCCACGAAAGATAACAATCAACTAACACCCATAGAAACCGTGACATTATACTGGTAGGGGTTCTCTGTAAAAGAGAAACAAAACGTTTATAGCGAACTGTCTGGGTGTCAATACTCTGAGAATTATAATATTACAACTGACGCCATAGCCACAAACAACAGTACATACTCATAACTATGTAATTCCTTAGTGAGTTTAAACAGGGAAGCAACAAACAATATGTTGCACCACTGATTGCCTGGAATGTTTCATTGCAATCTCGCTTTCACGACGGCCCAACGCGATGTTCTTCATCTCTCACCATTTCTCTTGCCACTTGTAATCTGATAGCTGCTTCAGTGCCCAGTGTCCATCTTTGTGCTGGTCAACTTCTACCACTGCTTCCATGATCTATGTCTCCCATCATTGTTCTCTCCAAGCCACTGTGAGGTTTAACATTACCAGAGAGTTTCCGAGCGCGAGACACGATGCTGCTCATGAGGCAGTTGTCTTTCATGTTCAGATCTTGAAGCATGTTAAATGAACGGTAAGGTCATTCAATTTTGAAACCTACCAATTATCGAGTAACGACAACGTGTGATTAAACCATGCTTGACTAGCGCGTGGTAAGTCGCCAGCACACAATATCGCAAGTTCCTGATCAGCTCTGTGTTATTGCCTCAATTATCAAAACAAACGAACCGCAACACATGACTTCAAATAGCCCGCGGCGCGTCTAGACTACAATGAGTTCGCTGCATTCTTCAAACGGGTTTGATAACATGATGCAGTAATGTCATCTATAGGAGAGGCCTCTCTGGGTGTGACTGGTGTTAAAACAAGATCCGGTTTACGATCGGCCGTGAATAAACCATACACACTAAACAAAGAGAAGGCGGTGAAGACCAAGCTAGCCAGGTGTGCGAATCCAGTCGGCCAAGTCGTCCAACACACCAACTCTGGCCAATGTGTTACAGTATCCTTTAACAATACACTCCATTATGAGGCATTTCGAACGTGCCTCATCAATTATTACAAGCCTGAACGAATCCAACACAGACAAGATAGAAGCGGGGCCTACGTGGAAGATCTGATTACGACGCCAGTCCTTACAATACATTTATATCATTCGAAGAACAAGTTACTAGCTCAGGGCAGCGTTGAAAACATTAACTCTTGGCTAAAATTAGACTTTGTCGAGCTGGAGAACTCAATACTTACATTCATGAGTAGAGACATATCAAAGACACAAGATATCATCAACATGCTCGTCTCGAGTGAGGACTCAGAATCTACACAGCCCACAACTACAGCTGTGGACATCACAGCAGACAATGTTTCTCAACTAACACATACAATGAATGAACAGGACACTGCCATCAACACAAGGTCAGCTACCCCATCAGTACTCTTGGCCATTGAATATCCAATGGAGCACCTCCAAAACAACGTTGAGACCAACGTAAGAGTAGCAGAAGAAATACCAGCCTTAGATAACACGCCAACTTTTCAATGGACAATCGTGCGATTGTCATAGGCGCATTGAGGTAATAGAACAATCCTTAAAGGCGCTCACTGCTACTGTTACAGCGAACATTGAAGCTAATAGCAAGACCAGCAGTGACTACACTGCTCTCAAAGCAGAAATCACGCTCCTGGAGAGGAAAATCTATTGCTAAGAAAAATAATAGAAACTTTACAGCACGAGTCCACCACCAACCCAACTGAACAAGCGTGTAATTGCCAAGCAGCTGTATCAACTTCGGAGAATCTTGAAGCCCAGTTTCACCAAACACAAATAACAAAACAAGACGCGGAAAAACCTCAACGTGCAGAGGAAGATAAAACGCTACAAGCAGTCTATCCCACTGGTGTAAAAATAAGCAACAGATTCGAATTGCTTCAAGAAAATTTGTCAGAAAACGTACAGTGCTATAGTGCACTGCCAACAGACAACATACGCCTCCAGGAAACACAGGGAGAGTCACATGGAGACGTACAGACTGCTGCTAAATGGTAGAAACAACGAGCAAGGCGTACTGACAACCAACATGTGCAGACAGGACGACCCGACTGTACACACATTATAATAGGTGACTCTCTAATGAAAGATCTATACAGCGACCGGATGGCTGCTACAGACAAAGACATTGTTTCCATAATTCCATTGCCTGGGGCTGGTGTTGACCGGCTAACAGACAAGATTAGGAGGCTGGCTGTAAATCTTAATGTAAAAAGGGCAAGCGTTCATATTGGTATCAATGACACCATGAACAACCAGCAAACCACAACATCTCAACTGCTGGCGCTCTTGAACGGATTACGTCACATTTTTCCTTACTCGTCCATTTTCTTCTCCTCCATCATATCACCGAGTTATGGATTCCAGCGTCGTCTAGCTGACATAAATAACAACATATTGCAGAAGTTGTGTTCTCACAAGAACATACAGTTCATCAACAACACACCGGTGTTTACTTCACAGTCAGGAGCACCTAAAAAGCGACTTTTTTCAAGTACATTCATTCTTCATTCAAGTACAAGGATCAAGTACATTTGTCTACATTGGGCACCAGCTTGCTCACCAAAAATATTAAATACCCTGAACGTACACAACCTACATCCAATACTGGATCGCGTAGGATACTTTTAGCTACACCACCTCAAACTCAAGCCAGACGACATACTGCCGCCACATCAAGTACCAATAGGCCAGAAGAGAGCAGACCACTCATAACCACGGCACCTGATATCCAAGCCAGACGGAACATTTTCACCACACCAAATCCGTACAATACGCCCTCTTTCACACAGGAGGGTGATAATTATAAAGATACGTTCCCTCTTCTCCACAGCAAGGATCAATCCAGTAGTAACAACAACGTGCCACCACAGCCTCCTGTTAGCCACGAATCAGAGCCTGTAGTTGGAAGTCGTTACACACCCGTGAGAAATCAACAGTATCAATTCCATAGTATTCCAGACTTGTTATACCTCACACGGTTTAGCCCAGCTTCACTTCGGCAGGCATTTATGATGTCGCTGTACCAAGGACCAATACAGCCTGGTATTTACTAGCAATTCAGCACAAAGCAACACCGGATCGTGGTACAAGAAAGAGCCTCTCCTAGAAAGTTTATGCGCATACTTGGTTATTGATTTATATAGCAACGTATTAGATTGTACGTGGCTGTAAACATTGACTCGTATTGAAGTCACAGAGATTGACACTTAGATATCTTTTATAATACTTTTTATCGCGTTAATACTCTGAGTGAGGGGGTCTTCACTCCCCGCTGTAAACAGAGACATTGACTTGTATAGTCATTAATTGATTCTTTGGATAACAGTTGGTACTTAGCCTGTGAAGTAGTTCTTTCAGGTTAATTATTTGTTGTATGTTCTTTAATTCGTTTTGTTCCTTGTTTGCATTATATTCGTTTGTCTAATTAGTTATATCGTTATAATATTGTCATTTACTTATCGGTTTGTATTACTGATATTTTGTAAGTTAATGTAATTGTGATTTTTTTATGATCTTGTATTTTTGCTTAACTTTGACTAATTTACAATTTCTTCATGGATGAAATGTCTGAGAAGTGGCAACACTGGCTCAATAAGTCAGGAATACGCATTGGACACTTAAACATTTGCAGCTTATTTAACAAGCTACCAGAGTTATCTTCTATTCTTAATCAAAATTTTCATTTATTCGGCCTTAGTGAAAGTAGGCTTAATGATAAAATTTCATATGAGGACATCTCTATTAAAGGGTACAAAGTTTTTAGAAGGGATCCCTGTAGGAAACAAGAGACCGGCATAGTAACCTATGTTTCTAATTTACTAAATGCTCACCGTGGCTAGACTTTGAAACTTGCGAAATAGAATGTATTTTGTTAGAGCTAAAACTTCAAACCCGCACACCCATGATAATTGGCTACCTCTATCGAAATCCCACTGCTGGACACGTCTGGTACGAAAACTTCACTACCATGATGGATGTGGTTTTCGCTTCTGGGAAGGAAATTATACTACTCGGAGAGTTTAACATTGACACCAACAAATCCAACATAATATGGGGAAATATAATTGCATCATACAATTTCCAACAATAAGTACAACAAGCTACTAGAGTAACAAAGTCATCTTCAACAGTCATAGATCACATTTATGTAACTTGCTCAGACAACATCATAGAATGCACCGTACCCAATTGTGCAATGAGCGATCACTACCCAATATGCTGCACGTGGTGTAAAAAAAGGAATTAAAACTCCTAAACATAAGCACATAAGTATAAAATATAGAAGTTACAAAAATTTCAACCAAAACGCATTTTTACAGGACTTGCTCAGTTCACCTCTAGACAATGTTTATCAGCTTCCTGGCCCGGATAATGCTCTGGATTTCTGGATGAAAACCTTTATTGATGTTTTTGATAGACATGTGCCAGTCAAGGAAGTTCGAGTAAAACACCACGTCAAGCCACCTTGGATCACCCAGGAAATACTTGAAATTATGAGAGACAGAGATAAAGCACATAAAAAGCGGGATCTCAGTGCCTACCGTACTCTTAGAAACAAAGTTCAATATAACATACGACAGGAAAAGAAAAATTACTTTAAGAACTTAGTAATGGATAAAACAAATAGTAAGGATATATGGAAGGCAATTAACACCTTGACAAACAAGTATAACTTCCGAAATTCTTTACCATCAAATCATATTACATGCGACCAATTCAGTAATTTTTTTTTTCAAATTGACATAGACCAGTTGAAGGCTTCAATACCTAATTCTCCTTGCAACTTATCTTTATTGTCATCGTTTTGCGAGAATAGATGCTCCCGTGATATTCTTTCCGACATACCGCTAATGACAATCACTGAAGTATTCACTTACCTCAGTAACCTAAAAAAAACAACCTCTTCTGGGTTAGATGGAATCAGCAACTGGATTCTCCGTTGTGCTCCGCCAGTGATCTGTACATCATTAACCTATGTATATAATCAGTGTCTCACCAAAGGCCACTTTCCATCAGCTCTCAAAATCGCTAAAGTGTACCCTCTTCTTAAATCTGGTTCATTGGACAATAGTCTCCCGAACAATTACAGACCAATTTCCTTACTATCATCACTATCTAAGCCACTAGAAAAACACATCCATAAAGTAACATTAAAGTATTTAGTTCGCAACAAGCTTATTGTTGACAGCCAATCAGGATTTCGACCAAAATATTCTTGCCATACGGCCCTAATAAACATGATAGAAAATTGGCAACAGAATATAAACAACAAAAGTCTATGTGGAACTGTGTTTATTGATTTCAAGAAAGCATATTATATGATAGACTATGTTATTTTAATTAAAAAACTTGAGACAATGAAAATTGGCCCTAATGTAGTCACTCTAATATCATCTTTTCTATCAAACAGAAAGCAAGTAGTATCACATAATAAATTTATGTCTCAAACCACTACCTTAAATATTGGAGTACCGCAAGGCTCTAATCTTGGCCCTCTATTATTTGCCATATATATTAACGATCTACCTTTGCATCTTTCGTCGTCCTGCGATCTATTTGCAGATGACTGTACAGTGTACACAAACGCTGAAACCTGTATTTTACTGGAGTCGTCTTTACAACAAGAATTAAATAATGTAGTTAGGTGGAGCTATTCAAACCGTATGCAAATTAACATCACTAAAACAAAAGCAATGTTATTAACAACCAGACAAAGACTTCAAACTCTAAGCTCACACACATCACTTCAACTTCACATCGATAACATGCCAGTAGAAAGTGTAATTGAGCACAAAACATTAGGCCTAATCATTGATAGAAACCTAACCTTTAATTCCCACGTTCAAGCGCTCATTAAACAAACAGCGAAAAAAGTCTACCAACTCGCCAAAATTAAAAACTTCCTTGATGAGGACACAAGGAAACTATTCTATACTTCTCATATACAGACACACTTTGACTACTGCTCCACAATCTGGGACGGTTGTTCTAATTCAAACACCAAGCGACTTTACTCACTCCAGAAACGGGCCATGAGTCTAATTTAGAGCAAACATTTATCTGACAATCCTAGCCTGTATAAACTCCTTCAGTTACTACCATTCCGCAAACGCCTGCTTTTCAATAAAACTAAACTAATTCACAAAATCCTGCATCGGAATGCCCCAAATTACCTTTGGCCATTGTTTAAAAATAATGCTAGACACAGTAAACGTTTAAATATACTAGTCATTCCGAAGCCTATTATTGACTTATACAAAACAAGCTTAACGTACTCTGCAGCTCAGCTGTGGAACAATCTTCCACAAGAAATCAAAGACATCACCAATCCCTATTCATATAATCGCAAATTATTCGAACACTATCTCAATACGGATTATCTTCCCCCTTAATAATAGAGATAATAATAATAATAACAAAACCCTAGTATAACAGCCAGTCCCCTTTTTGTAGGCCAGTATATTCCACATGGCTAATAACAAGTGTCAGACCATTATCTAATATTACTGTGTCGTGTAGTTTTGATGTTCGCATTTTGCCCATGCCTTTATAATGCATATCTTTTATATTGTTGATGTTCTCTGTTAGCCCTGAATGATGTGTGAATGAAATATTGTATGAAAGAGAGTGATAGAAGGGCAGAATGTTAGACGGGCCTGCGTGCCCAATTCTTAACCCTTTGAAAATAAAGTTTGTTCGTTCGTTCGTTCGTTCGTTCGTTCAGTGTTGTCTTCTCCTTGGTCCCCAATATTCTAAGAACTGTTTTGTCAGTTTTGAGTTCAAAACTCCCGACATTTTCTTTTAGTGATTATAAAATGGACCATGACTCACACGCCTGTACTGCCACAGGACAGAAGCTTGTACTCAACAGATCTACATGAATGTGTGTGCTGTTGTTGTGCCGTAGGTTTCAAGACCTGTTTCACCTCAGTCTGGCCATGATCGATCTGTGTCTGAATTCATTGGAAAGATTCCCATTTTTGTTGATTATGGAGACAAGCTGTTCACAGTTTGTGAAAATTTCCATTTCTGTATTATTGGTTTTGATTTTTTTTGTATTGTTTTTTTAGACATGTAATTTTGTCCACTGGCGTTACTTTTTATTTGTTTACGTGGCCGAATGGCCGGGTAGTTGGATCGTTTCCTACACAAGTCAGATGTATTTACACGTTGGTTTCTCATTCAGAAAGCTGTGGCAAACTACTGAAAGTCATATTGCCCTGTAAATCAACCTAAACTTGGGGTGGACCCCAACGTTATCACAGGACATTCACCATTAAAAATAAATTTGTTAATTTCAGAAAAAGAAGTGTTTCTACGTGTGTGTCTTAGTAAATTTTTGCATCCTTAACGGCTGTTTTAAAGACTAGGGGCAAACTGTCCTGTGATCTGTGTTCACTCAGTTTCGGTACTGAGTGGTCAACGGTTGCTGAAGTGAAACAGTATTGTCTTTAGCTCACATAATTACCGCTGCAGTGTTCTAGTATTCGGTTCCCTGTAGTCACGACAATTTGTTTCCTGGTTTAGGGTTCTGACACCGATACACATACAGTTGTCATTAGCATGTGTCGTGCAAAATGGCTCAGGCGATCTCGGTTCTTGGTGTTCTATGTGAGTCCTGACGATGCTATTCCCCGATGTCATCACCCAAAATCGTGTTTTCTCGTATATCGCTGATCCCTCGCCTATGTGCCGAAGGCGTAACAAATACAATTCGCAATCTCGCAAATTGGGTTCGAAACACAGCTACGGGAGACTGGGAATCAGACCGCCTTGGGCTGGTATTTCCTTACAATGGTATCGGTGTTGGTCGTTCAGAAAGCACTTACAAATTGTAAAAATTTTAATTAGTTTAATAGTTTAATATTGTCATAGTGTGTTTCATGTAGTTTTGTGTTGGTTTGTATTTGTTTGTCCTGTGCTGACGAAGGCTTTGGCCGCAACGTCCAATTTGTCTCTTGTAGTCGTGTTTCAGTAAAGCTCACAATCTACTTCTCGTTTATTTGGGTGATTCATTCATTACAAATTGTAGCTGCCCTGTGTCAATCATCTACCACACCTCTGTAGCTGCCCTGTGTCAATCATCTACCACACCTCTGCGGTAGCCCTGTGTCAATCATCTACCACACATCTGTAGCTGCCCTGTGTCAATCATCTACTACACCTCTGTAGCTGCCCTGTGTCAGTCATCTACCACACCTCTGTAGCTGCCCTGTGTCAATCATCTACCACACCTCTGTAGCTGCCGTGTGTCAATCATCTACCACACCTCTGTAGCTGCCCTGTGTCAATCATCTACCACACCTCTGTAGCTGCCCTGTGTCAATCATCTACCACACCTCTGTAGCTGCCCTGTGTCAATCATCTACCACACCTCTGTGGCTGCCCTGTGTCAATCATCTACTACACCTCTGTGGCTGCCCTGTGTCAATCATCTACTACACCTCTGTAGCTGTCCTGTGTCAATCATCTACCACACCTCTGTGGCTGCCCTGTGTCAATCATCTACCACACCTCTGTGGCTGCCCTGTGTCAATCATCTACCACACCTCTGCGGTAGCCCTGTGTCAATCATCTACCACACCTCTGCGGTAGCCCTGTGTCAATCATCTACCACACCTCTGTGGCTGCCCTGTGTCAATCATCTACCACAACTCTGCGGTAGCCCTGTGTCAATCATCTACCACACCTCTGTGGCTGCCCTGTGTCAATCATCTACTACACCTCTGTGGCTGCCCTGTGTCAATCATCTACCACACCTCTGCGGTAGCCCTGTGTCAATCATCTACCACACCTCTGTGGCTGCCCTGTGTCAATCATCTATCCACACCTCTGCGGTAGCCCTGTGTCAATCATCTACTACACCTCTGTAGCTGCCCTGTGTCAATCATCTACCACACCTCTGTGGCTGCCCTGTGTCAATCATCTACTACACCTCTGTGGCTGCCCTGTGTCAATCATCTACTACACCTCTGTGGCTGCCCTGTGTCAATCATCTACCACACCTCTGTGGCTGCCCTGTGTCAATCATCTACCACACCTCTGCGGTAGCCCTGTGTCAATCATCTACCACACCTCTGTAGCTGCCCTGTGTCAATCATCTACTACACCTCTGCGGTAGTCCTGTGTCAATCATCTACCACACCTCTGTGGCTGCACTGTGTCAATCATCTACCACACCTCTGTGGCTGCCCTGTGTCAATCATCTACCACACCTCTGTAGCTGCCCTGTGTCAATCATCTACCACACCTCTGTAGCTGCCCTGTGTCAATCATCTACCACACCTCTGTAGCTGCCCTGTGTCAATCATCTACCACACCTCTGTAGCTGCTCTGTGTCAATCATCTACCACACCTCTGTAGCTGCCCTGTGTCAATCATCTACCACACCTCTGTAGCTGCCCTGTGTCAATCATCTACCACACCTCTGTGGCTGCCCTGTGTCAATCATCTACCACACCTCTGTGGCTGCCCTGTGACAATCATCTACCACACCTCTGTGGCTGCCCTGTGTCAATCATCTACCACACCTCTGTAGCTGCCTTGTGTCAATCATCTACCACACCTCTGTAGCTGCCCTGTGTCAATCATCTACCACACCTCTGTAGCTGCCTTGTGTCAATCATCTACCACACCTCTGTAGCTGCCCTGTGTCAATCATCTACCACACCTCTGTAGCTGCCCTGTGTCAATCATCTACCACACCTCTGTAGCTGCCTTGTGTCAATCATCTACCACACCTCTATAGCTGCCCTGTGTCAATCATCTACTATACCTCTGTAGCTGCCCTGTGTCAATCATCTACTATACCTCTGTAGCTGCCCTGTGTCAATCATCTACTATACCTCTGTAGCTGCCCTGTGTCAATCATCTACCACACCTCTGTAGCTGCCTTGTGTCAATCATCTACCACACCTCTGTAGCTGCCCTGTGTCAATCATCTACCACACCTCTGTAGCTGCCCTGTGTCAATCATCTACCACACCTCTGTAGCTGCCCTGTGTCAATCATCTACCACACCTCTGTAGCTGCCCTGTGTCAATCATCTACCACACCTCTGTAGCTGCCCTGTGTCAATCATCTACCACACCTCTGTAGCTGCCTTGTGTCAATCATCTACTACACCTCTGTAGCTGCCCTGTGTCAATCATCTACCACACCTCTGTAGCTGCCTTGTGTCAATCATCTACCACACCTCTGTAGCTGCCCTGTGTCAATCATCTAAAACACCTCTGTAGCTGCCCTGTGTCAATCATCTACCACACCTCTGTAGCTGCCCTGTGTCAATCATCTACTACACCTCTGTAGCTGCCCTGTGTCAATCATCTAACACACCTCTGTAGCTGCCCTGTGTCAATCATCTACTACAACTCTGAAGCTGCCCTGTGTCAATCATCTACTACACCTCTGTAGCTGCCCTGTGTCAATCATCTACTATACCTCTGTAGCTGCCCTGTGTCAATCATCTACCACACCTCTGTAGCTGCCTTGTGTCAATCATCTACCACACCTCTGTAGCTGCCTTGTGTCAATCATCTACCACACCTCTGTAGCTGCCCTGTGTCAATCATCTACCACACCACTGTGGCTGCCCTGTGTCAATCATCTACCACACCACTGTGGCTGCCCTGTGTCAATCATCTACCACACCTCTGTAGCTGCCCTGTGTCAATCATCTACCACACCTCTGTGGCTGCCCTGTGTCAATCATCTACCACACCTCTGTGGCTGCCCTGTGTCAATCATCTACTACACCTCTGTAGCTGCCCTGTGTCAATCATCTACCACACCTCTGTGGCTGCCCTGTGTCAATCATCTACTACACCTCTGTGGCTGCCCTGTGTCAATCATCTACCACACCTCTGTAGCTGTCCTGTGTCAATCATCTACCACACCTCTGCGGTAGCCCTGTGTCAATCATCTACCACACCTCTGCGGTAGCCCTGTGTCAATCATCTACCACACCTCTGCGGTAGCCCTGTGTCAATCATCTACTACACCTCTGCGGTAGCCCTGTGTCAATCATCTACCACACCTCTGTGACTGCCCTGTGTCAATCATCTACCACACCTCTGTAGCTGCCCTGTGTCAATCATCTACCACACCTCTGTGGCTGCCCTGTGTCAATCATCTACTACACCTCTGCGGTAGCCCTGTGTCAATCATCTACCACACATCTGTAGCTGCCCTGTGTCAATCATCTACCACACATCTGTAGCTGCCCTGTGTCAATCATCTACCACACCTCTGTGGCTGCCCTGTGTCAATCATCTACTACACCTCTGCGGTAGCCCTGTGTCAATCATCTACTACACCTCTGCGGTAGCCCTGTGTCAATCATCTACCACACCTCTGCGGTAGCCCTGTGTCAATCATCTACTACACCTCTGCGGTAGCCCTGTGTCAATCATCTACCACACCTCTGTGACTGCCCTGTGTCAATCATCTACCACACCTCTGTAGCTGCCCTGTGTCAATCATCTACCACACCTCTGTGGCTGCCCTGTGTCAATCATCTACTACACCTCTGCGGTAGCCCTGTGTCAATCATCTACCACACATCTGTAGCTGCCCTGTGTCAATCATCTACCACACATCTGTAGCTGCCCTGTGTCAATCATCTACCACACCTCTGTGGCTGCCCTGTGTCAATCATCTACTACACCTCTGCGGTAGCCCTGTGTCAATCATCTACCACACATCTGTAGCTGCCCTGTGTCAATCATCTACCACACCTCTGTGGCTGCCCTGTGTCAATCATCTACTACACCTCTGCGGTAGCCCTGTGTCAATCATCTACCACACATCTGTAGCTGCCCTGTGTCAATCATCTACCACACCTCTGTAGCTGCCCTGTGTCAATCATCTACTACACCTCTGTAGCTGCCCTGTGTCAATCATCTACTACACCTCTGCGGTAGCCCTGTGTCAATCATCTACCACACCTCTGTAGCTGCCCTGTGTCAATCATCTACTACACCTCTGCGGTAGCCCTGTGTCAATCATCTACCACACATCTGTAGCTGCCCTGTGTCAATCATCTACCACACCTCTGTAGCTGCCCTGTGTCAATCATCTACTACACATCTGTGGCTGCCCTGTGTCAATCATCTACTACACCTCTGTAGCTGCATTGTGTCAATCATCTACTACACCTCTGTAGCTGCCCTGTGTCAATCATCTACCACACATCTGTAGCTGCCCTGTGTCAATCATCTACCACACATCTGTAGCTGCCCTGTGTCAATCATCTACCACACATCTGTAGCTGCCCTGTGTCAATCATCTACCACACATCTGTAGCTGCCCTGTGTCAATCATCTACCACACATCTGTAGCTGCCCTGTGTCAATCATCTACCACACCTCTGTAGCTGCCCTGTGTCAATCATCTACCACACATCTGTAGCTGCCCTGTGTCAATCATCTACCACACATCTGTAGCTGCCCTGTGTCAATCATCTACCACACCTCTGTGGCTGCCCTGTGTCAATCATCTACTACACCTCTGCGGTAGCCCTGTGTCAATCATCTACCACACCTCTGTGGCTGCCCTGTGTCAATCATCTACTACACCTCTGCGGTAGCCCTGTGTCAATCATCTACCACACATCTGTAGCTGCCCTGTGTCAATCATCTACCACACATCTGTAGCTGCCCTGTGTCAATCATCTACCACACATCTGTAGCTGCCCTGTGTCAATCATCTACCACACCTCTGTGGCTGCCCTGTGTCAATCATCTACTACACCTCTGCGGTAGCCCTGTGTCAATCATCTACCACACCTCTGTGGCTGTCCTGTGTCAATCATCTACCACACCTCTGTAGCTGCATTGTGTCAATCATCTACCACACCTCTGTAGCTGCCCTGTGTCAATCATCTACCACACATCTGTAGCTGCCCTGTGTCAATCATCTACCACACCTCTGTGGCTGCCCTGTGTCAATCATCTACTACACCTCTGCGGTAGCCCTGTGTCAATCATCTACCACACCTCTGTAGCTGCCCTGTGTCAATCATCTACCACACCTCTGTAGCTGCCCTGTGTCAATCATCTACTACACCTCTGAAGCTGCCCTGTGTCAATCATCTACTACACCTCTGTAGCTGCCCTGTGTCAATCATCTACTATACCTCTGTAGCTGCCCTGTGTCAATCATCTACCACACCTCTGTAGCTGCCTTGTGTCAATCATCTACCACACCTCTGTAGCTGCCTTGTGTCAATCATCTACCACACCTCTGTAGCTGCCCTGTGTCAATCATCTACCACACCACTGTGGCTGCCCTGTGTCAATCATCTACCACACCACTGTGGCTGCCCTGTGTCAATCATCTACCACACCTCTGTAGCTGCCCTGTGTCAATCATCTACCACACCTCTGTGGCTGCCCTGTGTCAATCATCTACCACACCTCTGTGGCTGCCCTGTGTCAATCATCTACTACACCTCTGTAGCTGCCCTGTGTCAATCATCTACCACACCTCTGTAGCTGCCCTGTGTCAATCATCTACCACACCTCTGTAGCTGCCCTGTGTCAATCATCTACCACACCTCTGTAGCTGCCCTGTGTCAATCATCTACCACACCTCTGCGGTAGCCCTGTGTCAATCATCTACCACACCTCTGTAGCTGCCCTGTGTCAATCATCTACCACACCTCTGTAGCTGCCCTGTGTCAATCATCTACCACACTTCTGTAGCTGCCCTGTGTCAATCATCTACTACACCTCTGCGGTAGCCCTGTGTCAATCATCTACCACACCTCTGCGGTAGCCCTGTGTCAATCATCTACCACATCTCTGCGGTAGCCCTGTGTCAATCATCTACCACACCTCTGTAGCTGCCCTGTGTCAATCATCTACCACACCTCTGTAGCTGCCCTGTGTCAATCATCTACTACACCTCTGTAGCTGCCCTGTGTCAATCATCTACTACACCTCTGCGGTAGCCCTTTGTCAATCATCTACCACACCTCTGCGGTAGCCCTGTGTCAATCATCTACCACATCTCTGTAGCTGCCCTGTGTCAATCATCTACTACACCTCTGCGGTAGCCCTGTGTCAATCATCTACCACACCTCTGTAGCTGCCCTGTGTCAATCATCTACTACACCTCTGTAGCTGCCCTGTGTCAATCATCTACTACACCTCTGCGGTAGCCCTGTGTCAATCATCTACCACACCTCTGCGGTAGCCCTGTGTCAATCATCTACCACATCTCTGCGGTAGCCCTGTGTCAATCATCTACTACACCTCTGCGGTAGCCCTGTGTCAATCATCTACCACACCTCTGTAGCTGCCCTGTGTCAATCATCTACTACACCTCTGCGGTAGCCCTGTGTCAATCATCTACCACACCTCTGTAGCTGCCCTGTGTCAATCATCTACTACACCTCTGTAGCTGCCCTGTGTCAATCATCTACTACACCTCTGCGGTAGCCCTGTGTCAATCATCTACCACACCTCTGCGGTAGCCCTGTGTCAATCATCTACCACATCTCTGCGGTAGCCCTGTGTCAATCATCTACTACACCTCTGCGGTAGCCCTGTGTCAATCATCTACCACACCTCTGTAGCTGCCCTGTGTCAATCATCTACCACACCTCTGTAGCTGCCCTGTGTCAATCATCTACTACACCTCTGTGGCTGCCCTGTGTCAATCATCTACTACACCTCTGTAGCTGCCCTGTGTCAATCATCTACCACACCTCTGTAGCTGCCCTGTGTCAATCATCTACCACACCTCTATAGCTGCCCTGTGTCAATCATCTACTACACCTCTGTAGCTGCCCTGTGTCAATCATCTACCACACCTCTGTAGCTGCCCTGTGTCAATCATCTACCACAATTCTGTAGCTGCCCTGTGTCAATCATCTACTACACCTCTGCGGTAGCCCTGTGTCAATCATCTACCACACCTCTGCGGTAGCCCTGTGTCAATCATCTACCACATCTCTGCGGTAGCCCTGTGTCAATCATCTACCACACCTCTGTAGCTGCCCTGTGTCAATCATCTACCACACCTCTGTGGCTGCCCTGTGTCAATCATCTACCACACCTCTGCGGTAGCCCTGTGTCAATCATCTACTACACCTCTGCGGTAGCCCTGTGTCAATCATCTACTACACCTCTGCGGTAGCCCTGTGTCAATCATCTACCACACCTCTGTAGCTGCCCTGTGTCAATCATCTACCACACCTCTGTAGCTGTCCTGTGTCAATCATCTACCACACCTCTGCGGTAGCCCTGTGTCAATCATCTACCACACCTCTGCGGTAGCCCTGTGTCAATCATCTACCACACCTCTGCGGTAGCCCTGTGTCAATCATCTACTACACCTCTGCGGTAGCCCTGTGTCAATCATCTACCACACCTCTGTGACTGCCCTGTGTCAATCATCTACCACACCTCTGTAGCTGCCCTGTGTCAATCATCTACCACACCTCTGTGGCTGCCCTGTGTCAATCATCTACTACACCTCTGCGGTAGCCCTGTGTCAATCATCTACCACACATCTGTAGCTGCCCTGTGTCAATCATCTACCACACATCTGTAGCTGCCCTGTGTCAATCATCTACCACACCTCTGTGGCTGCCCTGTGTCAATCATCTACTACACCTCTGCGGTAGCCCTGTGTCAATCATCTACTACACCTCTGCGGTAGCCCTGTGTCAATCATCTACCACACCTCTGCGGTAGCCCTGTGTCAATCATCTACTACACCTCTGCGGTAGCCCTGTGTCAATCATCTACCACACCTCTGTGACTGCCCTGTGTCAATCATCTACCACACCTCTGTAGCTGCCCTGTGTCAATCATCTACTACACCTCTGTAGCTGCCCTGTGTCAATCATCTACTACACCTCTGCGGTAGCCCTGTGTCAATCATCTACCACACCTCTGCGGTAGCCCTGTGTCAATCATCTACCACATCTCTGCGGTAGCCCTGTGTCAATCATCTACTACACCTCTGCGGTAGCCCTGTGTCAATCATCTACCACACCTCTGTAGCTGCCCTGTGTCAATCATCTACCACACCTCTGTAGCTGCCCTGTGTCAATCATCTACTACACCTCTGTGGCTGCCCTGTGTCAATCATCTACAACACCTCTGTAGCTGCCCTGTGTCAATCATCTACCACACCTCTGTAGCTGCCCTGTGTCAATCATCTACCACACCTCTATAGCTGCCCTGTGTCAATCATCTACTACACCTCTGTAGCTGCCCTGTGTCAATCATCTACCACACCTCTGTAGCTGCCCTGTGTCAATCATCTACCACAATTCTGTAGCTGCCCTGTGTCAATCATCTACTACACCTCTGCGGTAGCCCTGTGTCAATCATCTACCACACCTCTGCGGTAGCCCTGTGTCAATCATCTACCACATCTCTGCGGTAGCCCTGTGTCAATCATCTACCACACCTCTGTAGCTGCCCTGTGTCAATCATCTACCACACCTCTGTGGCTGCCCTGTGTCAATCATCTACCACACCTCTGCGGTAGCCCTGTGTCAATCATCTACTACACCTCTGCGGTAGCCCTGTGTCAATCATCTACTACACCTCTGCGGTAGCCCTGTGTCAATCATCTACCACACCTCTGTAGCTGCCCTGTGTCAATCATCTACCACACCTCTGTAGCTGTCCTGTGTCAATCATCTACCACACCTCTGCGGTAGCCCTGTGTCAATCATCTACCACACCTCTGCGGTAGCCCTGTGTCAATCATCTACCACACCTCTGCGGTAGCCCTGTGTCAATCATCTACTACACCTCTGCGGTAGCCCTGTGTCAATCATCTACCACACCTCTGTGACTGCCCTGTGTCAATCATCTACCACACCTCTGTAGCTGCCCTGTGTCAATCATCTACCACACCTCTGTGGCTGCCCTGTGTCAATCATCTACTACACCTCTGCGGTAGCCCTGTGTCAATCATCTACCACACATCTGTAGCTGCCCTGTGTCAATCATCTACCACACATCTGTAGCTGCCCTGTGTCAATCATCTACCACACCTCTGTGGCTGCCCTGTGTCAATCATCTACTACACCTCTGCGGTAGCCCTGTGTCAATCATCTACCACACATCTGTAGCTGCCCTGTGTCAATCATCTACCACACCTCTGTAGCTGCCCTGTGTCAATCATCTACTACACCTCTGTAGCTGCCCTGTGTCAATCATCTACTACACCTCTGCGGTAGCCCTGTGTCAATCATCTACCACACCTCTGTAGCTGCCCTGTGTCAATCATCTACTACACCTCTGCGGTAGCCCTGTGTCAATCATCTACCACACATCTGTAGCTGCCCTGTGTCAATCATCTACCACACCTCTGTAGCTGCCCTGTGTCAATCATCTACTACACATCTGTGGCTGCCCTGTGTCAATCATCTACTACACCTCTGTAGCTGCATTGTGTCAATCATCTACTACACCTCTGTAGCTGCCCTGTGTCAATCATCTACCACACATCTGTAGCTGCCCTGTGTCAATCATCTACCACACATCTGTAGCTGCCCTGTGTCAATCATCTACCACACATCTGTAGCTGCCCTGTGTCAATCATCTACCACACATCTGTAGCTGCCCTGTGTCAATCATCTACCACACATCTGAAGCTGCCCTGTGTCAATCATCTACCACACCTCTGTAGCTGCCCTGTGTCAATCATCTACCACACATCTGTAGCTGCCCTGTGTCAATCATCTACCACACATCTGTAGCTGCCCTGTGTCAATCATCTACCACACCTCTGTGGCTGCCCTGTGTCAATCATCTACTACACCTCTGCGGTAGCCCTGTGTCAATCATCTACCACACCTCTGTGGCTGCCCTGTGTCAATCATCTACTACACCTCTGCGGTAGCCCTGTGTCAATCATCTACCACACATCTGTAGCTGCCCTGTGTCAATCATCTACCACACCTCTGTAGCTGCCCTGTGTCAATCATCTACCACACCTCTGTAGCTGTCCTGTGTCAATCATCTACCACACCTCTGCGGTAGCCCTGTGTCAATCATCTACCACACCTCTGCGGTAGCCCTGTGTCAATCATCTACCACAACTCTGCGGTAGCCCTGTGTCAATCATCTACTACACCTCTGCGGTAGCCCTGTGTCAATCATCTACCACACCTCTGTGACTGCCCTGTGTCAATCATCTACCACACCTCTGTAGCTGCCCTGTGTCAATCATCTACCACACATCTGTAGCTGCCCTGTGTCAATCATCTACCACACATCTGTAGCTGCCCTGTGTCAATCATCTACCACACATCTGTAGCTGCCCTGTGTCAATCATCTACCACACATCTGTAGCTGCCCTGTGTCAATCATCTACCACACATCTGAAGCTGCCCTGTGTCAATCATCTACCACACCTCTGTAGCTGCCCTGTGTCAATCATCTACCACACATCTGTAGCTGCCCTGTGTCAATCATCTACCACACATCTGTAGCTGCCCTGTGTCAATCATCTACCACACCTCTGTGGCTGCCCTGTGTCAATCATCTACTACACCTCTGCGGTAGCCCTGTGTCAATCATCTACCACACCTCTGTGGCTGCCCTGTGTCAATCATCTACTACACCTCTGCGGTAGCCCTGTGTCAATCATCTACCACACATCTGTAGCTGCCCTGTGTCAATCATCTACCACACATCTGTAGCTGCCCTGTGTCAATCATCTACCACACCTCTGTGGCTGCCCTGTGTCAATCATCTACTACACCTCTGCGGTAGCCCTGTGTCAATCATCTACCACACATCTGTAGCTGCCCTGTGTCAATCATCTACCACACCTCTGTAGCTGCCCTGTGTCAATCATCTACTACACCTCTGTAGCTGCCCTGTGTCAATCATCTACTACACCTCTGCGGTAGCCCTGTGTCAATCATCTACCACACCTCTGTAGCTGCCCTGTGTCAATCATCTACTACACCTCTGCGGTAGCCCTGTGTCAATCATCTACCACACATCTGTAGCTGCCCTGTGTCAATCATCTACCACACCTCTGTAGCTGCCCTGTGTCAATCATCTACTACACATCTGTGGCTGCCCTGTGTCAATCATCTACTACACCTCTGTAGCTGCATTGTGTCAATCATCTACTACACCTCTGTAGCTGCCCTGTGTCAATCATCTACCACACATCTGTAGCTGCCCTGTGTCAATCATCTACCACACATCTGTAGCTGCCCTGTGTCAATCATCTACCACACATCTGTAGCTGCCCTGTGTCAATCATCTACCACACATCTGTAGCTGCCCTGTGTCAATCATCTACCACACATCTGAAGCTGCCCTGTGTCAATCATCTACCACACCTCTGTAGCTGCCCTGTGTCAATCATCTACCACACATCTGTAGCTGCCCTGTGTCAATCATCTACCACACATCTGTAGCTGCCCTGTGTCAATCATCTACCACACCTCTGTGGCTGCCCTGTGTCAATCATCTACTACACCTCTGCGGTAGCCCTGTGTCAATCATCTACCACACCTCTGTGGCTGCCCTGTGTCAATCATCTACTACACCTCTGCGGTAGCCCTGTGTCAATCATCTACCACACCTCTGCGGTAGCCCTGTGTCAATCATCTACCACATCTCTGCGGTAGCCCTGTGTCAATCATCTACCACACCTCTGTAGCTGCCCTGTGTCAATCATCTACCACACCTCTGTGGCTGCCCTGTGTCAATCATCTACCACACCTCTGCGGTAGCCCTGTGTCAATCATCTACTACACCTCTGCGGTAGCCCTGTGTCAATCATCTACTACACCTCTGCGGTAGCCCTGTGTCAATCATCTACCACACCTCTGTAGCTGCCCTGTGTCAATCATCTACCACACCTCTGTAGCTGTCCTGTGTCAATCATCTACCACACCTCTGCGGTAGCCCTGTGTCAATCATCTACCACACCTCTGCGGTAGCCCTGTGTCAATCATCTACCACACCTCTGCGGTAGCCCTGTGTCAATCATCTACTACACCTCTGCGGTAGCCCTGTGTCAATCATCTACCACACCTCTGTGACTGCCCTGTGTCAATCATCTACCACACCTCTGTAGCTGCCCTGTGTCAATCATCTACCACACCTCTGTGGCTGCCCTGTGTCAATCATCTACTACACCTCTGCGGTAGCCCTGTGTCAATCATCTACCACACATCTGTAGCTGCCCTGTGTCAATCATCTACCACACATCTGTAGCTGCCCTGTGTCAATCATCTACCACACCTCTGTGGCTGCCCTGTGTCAATCATCTACTACACCTCTGCGGTAGCCCTGTGTCAATCATCTACTACACCTCTGCGGTAGCCCTGTGTCAATCATCTACCACACCTCTGCGGTAGCCCTGTGTCAATCATCTACTACACCTCTGCGGTAGCCCTGTGTCAATCATCTACCACACCTCTGTGACTGCCCTGTGTCAATCATCTACCACACCTCTGTAGCTGCCCTGTGTCAATCATCTACTACACCTCTGTAGCTGCCCTGTGTCAATCATCTACTACACCTCTGCGGTAGCCCTGTGTCAATCATCTACCACACCTCTGCGGTAGCCCTGTGTCAATCATCTACCACATCTCTGCGGTAGCCCTGTGTCAATCATCTACTACACCTCTGCGGTAGCCCTGTGTCAATCATCTACCACACCTCTGTAGCTGCCCTGTGTCAATCATCTACCACACCTCTGTAGCTGCCCTGTGTCAATCATCTACTACACCTCTGTGGCTGCCCTGTGTCAATCATCTACAACACCTCTGTAGCTGCCCTGTGTCAATCATCTACCACACCTCTGTAGCTGCCCTGTGTCAATCATCTACCACACCTCTATAGCTGCCCTGTGTCAATCATCTACTACACCTCTGTAGCTGCCCTGTGTCAATCATCTACCACACCTCTGTAGCTGCCCTGTGTCAATCATCTACCACAATTCTGTAGCTGCCCTGTGTCAATCATCTACTACACCTCTGCGGTAGCCCTGTGTCAATCATCTACCACACCTCTGCGGTAGCCCTGTGTCAATCATCTACCACATCTCTGCGGTAGCCCTGTGTCAATCATCTACCACACCTCTGTAGCTGCCCTGTGTCAATCATCTACCACACCTCTGTGGCTGCCCTGTGTCAATCATCTACCACACCTCTGCGGTAGCCCTGTGTCAATCATCTACTACACCTCTGCGGTAGCCCTGTGTCAATCATCTACTACACCTCTGTAGCTGCCCTGTGTCAATCATCTACCACACCTCTGTAGCTGTCCTGTGTCAATCATCTACCACACCTCTGCGGTAGCCCTGTGTCAATCATCTACCACACCTCTGCGGTAGCCCTGTGTCAATCATCTACCACACCTCTGCGGTAGCCCTGTGTCAATCATCTACTACACCTCTGCGGTAGCCCTGTGTCAATCATCTACCACACCTCTGTGACTGCCCTGTGTCAATCATCTACCACACCTCTGTAGCTGCCCTGTGTCAATCATCTACCACACCTCTGTGGCTGCCCTGTGTCAATCATCTACTACACCTCTGCGGTAGCCCTGTGTCAATCATCTACCACACATCTGTAGCTGCCCTGTGTCAATCATCTACCACACATCTGTAGCTGCCCTGTGTCAATCATCTACCACACCTCTGTGGCTGCCCTGTGTCAATCATCTACTACACCTCTGCGGTAGCCCTGTGTCAATCATCTACTACACCTCTGCGGTAGCCCTGTGTCAATCATCTACCACACCTCTGCGGTAGCCCTGTGTCAATCATCTACTACACCTCTGCGGTAGCCCTGTGTCAATCATCTACCACACCTCTGTGACTGCCCTGTGTCAATCATCTACCACACCTCTGTAGCTGCCCTGTGTCAATCATCTACCACACCTCTGTGGCTGCCCTGTGTCAATCATCTACTACACCTCTGCGGTAGCCCTGTGTCAATCATCTACCACACATCTGTAGCTGCCCTGTGTCAATCATCTACCACACATCTGTAGCTGCCCTGTGTCAATCATCTACCACACCTCTGTGGCTGCCCTGTGTCAATCATCTACTACACCTCTGCGGTAGCCCTGTGTCAATCATCTACCACACATCTGTAGCTGCCCTGTGTCAATCATCTACCACACCTCTGTAGCTGCCCTGTGTCAATCATCTACTACACCTCTGTAGCTGCCCTGTGTCAATCATCTACTACACCTCTGCGGTAGCCCTGTGTCAATCATCTACCACACCTCTGTAGCTGCCCTGTGTCAATCATCTACTACACCTCTGCGGTAGCCCTGTGTCAATCATCTACCACACATCTGTAGCTGCCCTGTGTCAATCATCTACCACACCTCTGTAGCTGCCCTGTGTCAATCATCTACCACACCTCTGTAGCTGCCCTGTGTCAATCATCTACCACACCTCTGTAGCTGTCCTGTGTCAATCATCTACCACACCTCTGCGGTAGCCCTGTGTCAATCATCTACCACACCTCTGCGGTAGCCCTGTGTCAATCATCTACCACACCTCTGCGGTAGCCCTGTGTCAATCATCTACTACACCTCTGCGGTAGCCCTGTGTCAATCATCTACCACACCTCTGTGACTGCCCTGTGTCAATCATCTACCACACCTCTGTAGCTGCCCTGTGTCAATCATCTACCACACCTCTGTGGCTGCCCTGTGTCAATCATCTACTACACCTCTGCGGTAGCCCTGTGTCAATCATCTACCACACATCTGTAGCTGCCCTGTGTCAATCATCTACCACACATCTGTAGCTGCCCTGTGTCAATCATCTACCACACCTCTGTGGCTGCCCTGTGTCAATCATCTACTACACCTCTGCGGTAGCCCTGTGTCAATCATCTACTACACCTCTGCGGTAGCCCTGTGTCAATCATCTACCACACCTCTGCGGTAGCCCTGTGTCAATCATCTACTACACCTCTGCGGTAGCCCTGTGTCAATCATCTACCACACCTCTGTGACTGCCCTGTGTCAATCATCTACCACACCTCTGTAGCTGCCCTGTGTCAATCATCTACCACACCTCTGTGGCTGCCCTGTGTCAATCATCTACTACACCTCTGCGGTAGCCCTGTGTCAATCATCTACCACACATCTGTAGCTGCCCTGTGTCAATCATCTACCACACATCTGTAGCTGCCCTGTGTCAATCATCTACCACACCTCTGTGGCTGCCCTGTGTCAATCATCTACTACACCTCTGCGGTAGCCCTGTGTCAATCATCTACCACACATCTGTAGCTGCCCTGTGTCAATCATCTACCACACCTCTGTAGCTGCCCTGTGTCAATCATCTACTACACCTCTGTAGCTGCCCTGTGTCAATCATCTACTACACCTCTGCGGTAGCCCTGTGTCAATCATCTACCACACCTCTGTAGCTGCCCTGTGTCAATCATCTACTACACCTCTGCGGTAGCCCTGTGTCAATCATCTACCACACATCTGTAGCTGCCCTGTGTCAATCATCTACCACACCTCTGTAGCTGCCCTGTGTCAATCATCTACTACACATCTGTGGCTGCCCTGTGTCAATCATCTACTACACCTCTGTAGCTGCATTGTGTCAATCATCTACTACACCTCTGTAGCTGCCCTGTGTCAATCATCTACCACACATCTGTAGCTGCCCTGTGTCAATCATCTACCACACATCTGTAGCTGCCCTGTGTCAATCATCTACCACACATCTGTAGCTGCCCTGTGTCAATCATCTACCACACATCTGTAGCTGCCCTGTGTCAATCATCTACCACACATCTGAAGCTGCCCTGTGTCAATCATCTACCACACCTCTGTAGCTGCCCTGTGTCAATCATCTACCACACATCTGTAGCTGCCCTGTGTCAATCATCTACCACACATCTGTAGCTGCCCTGTGTCAATCATCTACCACACCTCTGTGGCTGCCCTGTGTCAATCATCTACTACACCTCTGCGGTAGCCCTGTGTCAATCATCTACCACACCTCTGTGGCTGCCCTGTGTCAATCATCTACTACACCTCTGCGGTAGCCCTGTGTCAATCATCTACCACACATCTGTAGCTGCCCTGTGTCAATCATCTACCACACATCTGTAGCTGCCCTGTGTCAATCATCTACCACACATCTGTAGCTGCCCTGTGTCAATCATCTACCACACCTCTGTGGCTGCCCTGTGTCAATCATCTACTACACCTCTGCGGTAGCCCTGTGTCAATCATCTACCACACCTCTGTGGCTGTCCTGTGTCAATCATCTACCACACCTCTGTAGCTGCCTTGTGTCAATCATCTACCACACCTCTGTAGCTGCCCTGTGTCAATCATCTACCACACATCTGTAGCTGCCCTGTGTCAATCATCTACCACACCTCTGTGGCTGCCCTGTGTCAATCATCTACTACACCTCTGCGGTAGCCCTGTGTCAATCATCTACCACACCTCTGTGGCTGCCCTGTGTCAATCATCTACTACACCTCTGTAGCTGCCCTGTGTCAATCATCTACCACACCTCTGTAGCTACCCTGTGTCAATCATCTACCACACCTCTGTAGCTGCCCTGTGTCAATCATCTACCACACCTCTGTAGCTGCCCTGTGTCAATCATCTACTACACCTCTGTGGCTGCATTGTGTCAATCATCTACTACACCTCTGTAGCTGCCCTGTGTCAATCATCTACCACACCTCTGTAGCTGCCCTGTGTCAATCATCTACCACACCTCTGTAGCTGCCCTGTGTCAATCATCTACCACACCTCTGTAGCTGCCCTGTGTCAATCATCTACCACACCTCTGTAGCTGCCCTGTGTCAATCATCTACCACACCTCTGTAGCTGCCCTGTGTGAATCATCTACTACACCTCTGTAGCTGCCCTGTGTCAATCATCTACTACACCTCTGTAGCTGCCCTGTGTCAATCATCTACTACACCTCTGGGGTAGCCCTGTGTCAATCATCTACCACACCTCTGCGGTAGCCCTGTGTCAATCATCTACCACACCTCTGTGGCTGCCCTGTGTCAATCATCTACCACACCTCTGCGGTAGCCCTGTGTCAATCATCTACTACACCTCTGCGGTAGCCCTGTGTCAATCATCTACCACACCTCTGTGGCTGCCCTGTGTCAATCATCTACCACACCTCTGCGGTAGCCCTGTGTCAATCATCTACAACACCTCTGCGGTAGCCCTGTGTCAATCATCTACTACACCTCTGCGGTAGCCCTGTGTCAATCATCTACCACACCTCTGTGGCTGCCCTGTGTCAATCATCTACCACACCTCTGCGGTAGCCCTGTGTCAATCATCTACTACACCTCTGTAGCTGCCCTGTGTCAATCATCTACTACACCTCTGTCGCTGCCCTGTGTCAATCATCTACCACACCTCTGCGGTAGTCCAGTGTCAATCATCTACCACACCTCTGTAGCTGCCCTGTGTCAATCATCTACTACACCTCTGCGGTAGCCCTGTGTCAATCATCTACCACACCTCTGTAGATGCCCTGTGTCAATCATCTACCACACCTCTGCGGTAGCCCTGTGTCAATCATCTACCACACCTCTATAGCTGCCCTGTGTCAATCATCTACTACACCTCTGTGGCTGCCCTGTGTCAATCATCTACCACACCTCTGCGGTAGCCCTGTGTCAATCATCTACCACACCTCTGTAGCTGCCCTGTGTCAATCATCTACCACACCTCTGTGACTGCCCTGTGTCAATCATCTACCACACCTCTATAGCTGCCCTGTGTCAATCATCTACCACACCTCTGTGGCTGCCCTGTGTCAATCATCTACCACACCTCTGCGGTAGCCCTGTGTCAATCATCTACCACACCTCTGTAGCTGCCCTGTGTCAACCATCTACCACACCTCTGTAGCTGCCCTGTGTCAATCATCTACTACACCTCTGCGGTAGTCCTGTGTCAATCATCTACCACACCTCTGCGGTAGCCTTGTGTCAATCATCTACCACACCTCTGTAGCTGCCCTGTGTCAATCATCTACTACACCTCTGTAGCAGCCCTGTGTCAATCATCTACTACACCTCTGTAGCTGCCCTGTGTCAATCATCTACCACACCTCTGCGGTAGCCCTGTGTCAATCATCTACCACACCTCTGTAGCTGCCCTGTGTCAATCATCTACTACACCTCTGTAGCTGCCCTTTGTCAATCATCTACCACACCTCTGTAGCTGCCCTGTGTCAATCATCTACCACACCTCTGTAGCTGCCCTGTGTCAATCATCTACCACACCTCTGTAGCTGCCCTGTGTCAATCATCTACCACACCTCTGTAGATGCCCTGTGTCAATCATCTACCACACCTCTGCGGTAGCCCTGTGTCAATCATCTACCACACCTCTATAGCTGCCCTGTGTCAATCATCTACTACACCTCTGTAGCTGCCCTTTGTCAATCATCTACCACACCTCTGTAGCTGCCCTGTGTCAATCATCTACCACACCTCTGTGGCTGCCCTGTGTCAATCATCTACCACACCTCTGCGGTAGCCCTGTGTCAATCATCTACCACACCTCTGTAGCTACCCTGTGTCAACCATCTACCACACCTCTGTAGCTGCCCTGTGTCAATCATCTACCACACCTCTGTAGCTGCCCTGTGTCAATCATCTACCACACCTCTGCGGTAGCCCTATGTCAATCATCTACCACACCTCTGCGGTAGCCCTGTGTCAATCATCTACCACACCTCTGCGGTAGTCCTGTGTCAATCATCTACCACACCTCTGTAGCTGCCCTGTGTCAATCATCTACCACACCTCTGTAGCTGCCCTGTGTCAATCATCTACCACACCTCTGTAGCTGCCCTGTGTCAATCATCTACCACACCTCTGCGGTAGCCCTGTGTCAATCATCTACCACACCTCTGTAGCTGCCCTGTGTCAATCATCTACCACACCTCTGTAGCTGCCCTGTGTCAATCATCTACCACACTTCTGTAGCTGCCCTGTGTCAATCATCTACTACACCTCTGCGGTAGCCCTGTGTCAATCATCTACCACACCTCTGCGGTAGCCCTGTGTCAATCATCTACCACATCTCTGCGGTAGCCCTGTGTCAATCATCTACCACACCTCTGTAGCTGCCCTGTGTCAATCATCTACTACACCTCTGTAGCTGCCCTGTGTCAATCATCTACTACACCTCTGCGGTAGCCCTGTGTCAATCATCTACCACACCTCTGCTGTAGCCCTGTGTCAATCATCTACTACACCTCTGCGGTAGTCCTGTGTCAATCATCTACTACACCTCTGTGGCTGCCCTGTGTCAATCATCTACTACACCTCTGTAGCTGCCCTGTGTCAATCATCTACCACACCTCTGTAGCTGCCCTGTGTCAATCATCTACCACACCTCTGTAGCTGCCCTGTGTCAATCATTTACCACACCTCTGTAGCTGCCCTGTGTCAATCATCTACTACACCTCTGTAGCTGCCCTGTGTCAATCATCTACCACACCTCTGTAGCTGCCCTGTGTCAATCATCTACCACACTTCTGTAGCTGCCCTGTGTCAATCATCTACTACACCTCTGCGGTAGCCCTGTGTCAATCATCTACCACGCCTCTGCGGTAGCCCTGTGTCAATCATCTACCACATCTCTGTGGTAGCCCTGTGTCAATCATCTACCACACCTCTGTAGCTGCCCTGTGTCAATCATCTACCACACCTCTGTGGCTGCCCTGTGTCAATCATCTACCACACCTCTGCGGTAGCCCTGTGTCAATCATCTACTACACCTCTGCGGTAGCCCTGTGTCAATCATCTACTACACCTCTGCGGTAGCCCTGTGTCAATCATCTACCACACCTCTGTAGCTGCCCTGTGTCAATCATCTACCACACCTCTGTAGCTGCCCTGTGTCAATCATCTACCACACCTCTGCGGTAGCCCTGTGTCAATCATCTACCAAACCTCTGCGGTAGCCCTGTGTCAATCATCTACTACACCTCTGCGGTAGCCCTGTGTCAATCATCTACGACACCTCTGCGGTAGCCCTGTGTCAATCATCTACTACACCTCTGTGACTGCCCTGTGTCAATCATCTACCACACCTCTGTGGCTGCATTGTGTCAATCATCTACTACACCTCTGCGGTAGCCCTGTGTCAATCATCTACTACACCTCTGTAGCTGCATTGTGTCAATCATCTACTACACCTCTGTGGCTGCCCTGTGTCAATCATCTACTACACCTCTGTAGCTGCATTATGTCAATCATCTACTACACCTCTGTAGCTGCATTGTGTCAATCATCTACTACACCTCTGTGGCTGCCCTGTGTCAATCATCTACTACACCTCTGTAGCTGCATTGTGTCAATCATCTACTACACCTCTGTAGCTGCCCTGTGTCAATCATCTACCACACCTCTGTAGCTGCATTGTGTCAATCATCTACTACACCTCTGTAGCTGCATTGTGTCAATCATCTACTACACCTCTGTGGCTGCCCTGTGTCAATCATCTACTACACCTCTGTAGCTGCCCTGTGTCAATCATCTACCACACCTCTGTAGCTGCATTGTGTCAATCATCTACTACACCTCTGCGGTAGCCCTGTGTCAATCATCTACTACACCTCTGTGGCTGCCCTGTGTCAATCATCTACTACACCTCTGTGGCTGCCCTGTGTCAATCATCTACTACACCTCTGTAGCTGCATTGTGTCAATCATCTACTACACCTCTGTAGCTGCATTGTGTCAATCATCTACTACACCTCTGTAGCTGCATTGTGTCAATCATCTACTACACCTCTGTAGCTGCATTGTGTCAATCATCTACTACACCTCTGTGGCTGCCCTGTGTCAATCATCTACTACACCTCTGTAGCTGCATTGTGTCAATCATCTACTACACCTCTGTGGCTGCCCTGTGTCAATCATCTACTACACCTCTGTAGCTGCATTGTGTCAATCATCTACTACACCTCTGTAGCTGCCCTGTGTCGATCATCTACCACACATCTGTAGCTGCCCTGTGTCAATCATCTACCACACATCTGTAGCTGCCCTGTGTCAATCATCTACCACACATCTGTAGCTGCCCTGTGTCAATCATCTACCACACATCTGTAGCTGCCCTGTGTCAATCATCTACCACACCTCTGTGGCTGCCCTGTGTCAATCATCTACTACACCTCTGCGGTAGCCCTGTGTCAATCATCTACCACACCTCTGTGGCTGCCCTGTGTCAATCATCTACTACACCTCTGTAGCTGCCCTGTGTCAATCATCTACCACACCTCTGTAGCTGCCCTGTGTCAATCATCTACCACACCTCTGTGGCTGCCCTGTGTCAATCATCTACCACACCTCTGCGGTAGCCCTGTGTCAATCATCTACTACACCTCTGCGGTAGCCCTGTGTCAATCATCTACTACACCTCTGCGGTAGCCCTGTGTCAATCATCTACCACACCTCTGTAGCTGCCCTGTGTCAATCATCTACCACACCTCTGTAGCTGCCCTGTGTCAATCATCTACCACACCTCTGCGGTAGCCCTGTGTCAATCATCTACCAAACCTCTGCGGTAGCCCTGTGTCAATCATCTACCACACCTCTGCGGTAGCCCTGTGTCAATCATCTACTACACCTCTGCGGTAGCCCTGTGTCAATCATCTACTACACCTCTGTGACTGCCCTCTGTCAATCATCTACCACACCTCTGTGGCTGCAATGTGTCAATCATCTACTACACCTCTGCGGTAGCCCTGTGTCAATCATCTACTACACCTCTGTAGCTGCATTGTGTCAATCATCTACTACACCTCTGTGGCTGCCCTGTGTCAATTATCTACTACACCTCTGTAGCTGCATTGTGTCAATCATCTACTACACCTCTGTGGCTGCCCTGTGTCAATCATCTACTACACCTCTGTGGCTGCATTGTGTCAATCATCTACTACACCTCTGTAGCTGCATTGTGTCAATCATCTACTACACCTCTGTAGCTGCATTGTGTCAATCATCTACTACACCTCTGTAGCTGCATTGTGTCAATCATCTACTACACCTCTGTGGCTGCCCTGTGTCAATCATCTACTACACCTCTGTAGCTGCATTGTGTCAATCATCTACCACACCTCTGTAGCTGCCCTGTGTCAATCATCTACTACACCTCTGTGGCTGCCCTGTGTCAATCATCTACTACACCTCTGTAGCTGCATTGTGTCAATCATCTACTACACCTCTGTAGCTGCCCTGTGTCAATCATCTACCACACCTCTGTAGCTGCATTGTGTCAATCATCTACTACACCTCTGTAGCTGCATTGTGTCAATCATCTACTACACCTCTGTGGCTGCCCTGTGTCAATCATCTACTACACCTCTGTAGCTGCCCTGTGTCAATCATCTACCACACCTCTGTAGCTGCATTGTGTCAATCATCTACTACACCTCTGCGGTAGCCCTGTGTCAATCATCTACTACACCTCTGTAGCTGCATTGTGTCAATCATCTACTACACCTCTGTGGCTGCCCTGTGTCAATCATCTACTACACCTCTGTGGCTGCCCTGTGTCAATCATCTACTACACCTCTGTAGCTGCATTGTGTCAATCATCTACTACACCTCTGTAGCTGCATTGTGTCAATCATCTACTACACCTCTGTAGCTGCATTGTGTCAATCATCTACTACACCTCTGTAGCTGCATTGTGTCAATCATCTACTACACCTCTGTGGCTGCCCTGTGTCAATCATCTACTACACCTCTGTAGCTGCATTGTGTCAATCATCTACTACACCTCTGTGGCTGCCCTGTGTCAATCATCTACTACACCTCTGTAGCTGCATTGTGTCAATCATCTACTACACCTCTGTAGCTGCCCTGTGTCAATCATCTACCACACATCTGTAGCTGCCCTGTGTCAATCATCTACCACACATCTGTAGCTGCCCTGTGTCAATCATCTACCACACATCTGTAGCTGCCCTGTGTCAATCATCTACCACACATCTGTAGCTGCCCTGTGTCAATCATCTACCACACATCTGTAGCTGCCCTGTGTCAATCATCTACCACACATCTGTAGCTGCCCTGTGTCAATCATCTACCACACATCTGTAGCTGCCCTGTGTCAATCATCTACCACACATCTGTAGCTGCCCTGTGTCAATCATCTACCACACCTCTGTGGCTGCCCTGTGTCAATCATCTACTACACCTCTGCGGTAGCCCTGTGTCAATCATCTACCACACATCTATAGCTGCCCTGTGTCAATCATCTACCACACATCTGTAGCTGCCCTGTGTCAATCATCTACCACACATCTGTAGCTGCCCTGTGTCAATCATCTACCACACCTCTGTGGCTGCCCTGTGTCAATCATCTACTACACCTCTGCGGTAGCCCTGTGTCAATCATCTACCACACCTCTGTGGCTGCCCTGTGTCAATCATCTACTACACCTCTGTAGCTGCCCTGTGTCAATCATCTACCACACCTCTGTAGCTGCCCTGTGTCAATCATCTACCACACCTCTGTAGCTGCCCTGTGTCAATCATCTACCACACCTCTGTAGCTGCCCTGTGTCAATCATCTACTACACCTCTGTGGCTGCATTGTGTCAATCATCTACTACACCTCTGTAGCTGCCCTGTGTCAATCATCTACCACACCTCTGTAGCTGCCCTGTGTCAATCATCTACCACACCTCTGTAGCTGCCCTGTGTCAATCATCTACCACACCTCTGTAGCTGCCCTGTGTCAATCATCTAACACACCTCTGTAGCTGCCCTGTGTCAATCATCTACCACACCTCTGCGGTAGTCCTGTGTCAATCATCTACCACACCTCTGTAGCTGCCCTGTGTCAATCATCTACCACACCTCTGTAGCTGCCCTGTGTCAATCATCTACCACACCTCTGTAGCTGCCCTGTGTCAATCATCTACCACACCTCTGCGGTAGCCCTGTGTCAATCATCTACCACACCTCTGCGGTAGCCCTGTGTCAATCATCTACCACACCTCTGTAGCTGCCCTGTGTCAATCATCTACCACACCTCTGCGGTAGTCCTGTGTCAATCATCTACCACACCTCTGTAGCTGCCCTGTGTCAATCATCTACCACACCTCTGTAGCTGCCCTGTGTCAATCATCTACCACACCTCTGTAGCTGCCCTGTGTCAATCATCTACCACACCTCTGCGGTAGCCCTGTGTCAATCATTTACCACACCTCTGTAGCTGCCCTGTGTCAATCATCTACCACACCTCTGTAGCTGCCCTGTGTCAATCATCTACCACACTTCTGTAGCTGCCCTGTGTCAATCATCTACTACACCTCTGCGGTAGCCCTGTGTCAATCATCTACCACACCTCTGCGGTAGCCCTGTGTCAATCATCTACCACATCTCTGCGGTAGCCCTGTGTCAATCATCTACCACACCTCTGTAGCTGCCCTGTGTCAATCATCTACTACACCTCTGTAGCTGCCCTGTGTCAATCATCTACTACACCTCTGCGGTAGCCCTGTGTCAATCATCTACTACACCTCTGCGGTAGTCCTGTGTCAATCATCTACTACACCTCTGTGGCTGCCCTGTGTCAATCATCTACTACACCTCTGTAGCTGCCCTGTGTCAGTCATCTACCACACCTCTGTAGCTGCCCTGTGTCAATCATCTACCACACCTCTGTAGCTGCCCTGTGTCAATCATCTACCACACCTCTGTAGCTGCCCTGTGTCAATCATCTACTACACCTCTGTAGCTGCCCTGTGTCAATCATCTACCACACCTCTGTAGCTGCCCTGTGTCAATCATCTACCACACTTCTGTAGCTGCCCTGTGTCAATCATCTACTACACCTCTGCGGTAGCCCTGTGTCAATCATCTACCACACCTCTGCGGTAGCCCTGTGTCAATCATCTACCACATCTCTGTGGTAGCCCTGTGTCAATCATCTACCACACCTCTGTAGCTGCCCTGTGTCAATCATCTACCACACCTCTGCGGTAGCCCTGTTTCAATCATCTACTACACCTCTGCGGTAGCCCTGTGTCAATCATCTACTACACCTCTGCGGTAGCCCTGTGTCAATCATCTACTACACCTCTGCGGTAGCCCTGTGTCAATCATCTACTACACCTCTGCGGTAGCCCTGTGTCAATCATCTACCACACCTCTGTAGCTGCCCTGTGTCAATCATCTACCACACCTCTGTAGCTGCCCTGTGTCAATCATCTACCACACCTCTGCGGTAGCCCTGTGTCAATCATCTACCAAACCTCTGCGGTAGCCCTGTGTCAATCATCTACCACACCTCTGCGGTAGCCCTGTGTCAATCATCTACCACACCTCTGTAGCTGCCCTGTGTCAATCATCTACTACACCTCTGTAGCTGCCCTGTGTCAATCATCTACTACACCTCTGCGGTAGCCCTGTGTCAATCATCTACTACACCTCTGCGGTAGTCCTGTGTCAATCATCTACTACACCTCTGTGGCTGCCCTGTGTCAATCATCTACTACACCTCTGTAGCTGCCCTGTGTCAATCATCTACCACACCTCTGTAGCTGCCCTGTGTCAATCATCTACCACACCTCTGTAGCTGCCCTGTGTCAATCATCTACCACACCTCTGTAGCTGCCCTGTGTCAATCATCTACTACACCTCTGTAGCTGCCCTGTGTCAATCATCTACCACACCTCTGTAGCTGCCCTGTGTCAATCATCTACCACACTTCTGTAGCTGCCCTGTGTCAATCATCTACTACACCTCTGCGGTAGCCCTGTGTCAATCATCTACCACACCTCTGCGGTAGCCCAGTGTCAATCATCTACCACATCTCTGTGGTAGCCCTGTGTCAATCATCTACCACACCTCTGTAGCTGCCCTGTGTCAATCATCTACCACACCTCTGCGGTAGCCCTGTGTCAATCATCTACCACACCTCTGCGGTAGCCCTGTGTCAATCATCTACTACACCTCTGCGGTAGCCCTGTGTCAATCATCTACTACACCTCTGCGGTAGCCCTGTGTCAATCATCTACCACACCTCTGTAGCTGCCCTGTGTCAATCATCTACCACACCTCTGTAGCTGCCCTGTGTCAATCATCTACCACACCTCTGCGGTAGCCCTGTGTCAATCATCTACCAAACCTCTGCGGTAGCCCTGTGTCAATCATCTACTACACCTCTGCGGTAGCCCTGTGTCAATCATCTACGACACCTCTGCGGTAGCCCTGTGTCAATCATCTACTACACCTCTGTGACTGCCCTGTGTCAATCATCTACCACACCTCTGTGGCTGCATTGTGTCAATCATCTACTACACCTCTGCGGTAGCCCTGTGTCAATCATCTACTACACCTCTGTAGCTGCATTGTGTCAATCATCTACTACACCTCTGTGGCTGCCCTGTGTCAATCATCTACTACACCTCTGTAGCTGCATTATGTCAATCATCTACTACACCTCTGTAGCTGCATTGTGTCAATCATCTACTACACCTCTGTGGCTGCCCTGTGTCAATCATCTACTACACCTCTGTAGCTGCATTGTGTCAATCATCTACTACACCTCTGTAGCTGCCCTGTGTCAATCATCTACCACACCTCTGTAGCTGCATTGTGTCAATCATCTACTACACCTCTGTAGCTGCATTGTGTCAATCATCTACTACACCTCTGTGGCTGCCCTGTGTCAATCATCTACTACACCTCTGTAGCTGCCCTGTGTCAATCATCTACCACACCTCTGTAGCTGCATTGTGTCAATCATCTACTACACCTCTGCGGTAGCCCTGTGTCAATCATCTACTACACCTCTGTGGCTGCCCTGTGTCAATCATCTACTACACCTCTGTGGCTGCCCTGTGTCAATCATCTACTACACCTCTGTAGCTGCATTGTGTCAATCATCTACTACACCTCTGTAGCTGCATTGTGTCAATCATCTACTACACCTCTGTAGCTGCATTGTGTCAATCATCTACTACACCTCTGTAGCTGCATTGTGTCAATCATCTACTACACCTCTGTGGCTGCCCTGTGTCAATCATCTACTACACCTCTGTAGCTGCATTGTGTCAATCATCTACTACACCTCTGTGGCTGCCCTGTGTCAATCATCTACTACACCTCTGTAGCTGCATTGTGTCAATCATCTACTACACCTCTGTAGCTGCCCTGTGTCGATCATCTACCACACATCTGTAGCTGCCCTGTGTCAATCATCTACCACACATCTGTAGCTGCCCTGTGTCAATCATCTACCACACATCTGTAGCTGCCCTGTGTCAATCATCTACCACACATCTGTAGCTGCCCTGTGTCAATCATCTACCACACCTCTGTGGCTGCCCTGTGTCAATCATCTACTACACCTCTGCGGTAGCCCTGTGTCAATCATCTACCACACCTCTGTGGCTGCCCTGTGTCAATCATCTACTACACCTCTGTAGCTGCCCTGTGTCAATCATCTACCACACCTCTGTAGCTGCCCTGTGTCAATCATCTACCACACCTCTGTGGCTGCCCTGTGTCAATCATCTACCACACCTCTGCGGTAGCCCTGTGTCAATCATCTACTACACCTCTGCGGTAGCCCTGTGTCAATCATCTACTACACCTCTGCGGTAGCCCTGTGTCAATCATCTACCACACCTCTGTAGCTGCCCTGTGTCAATCATCTACCACACCTCTGTAGCTGCCCTGTGTCAATCATCTACCACACCTCTGCGGTAGCCCTGTGTCAATCATCTACCAAACCTCTGCGGTAGCCCTGTGTCAATCATCTACCACACCTCTGCGGTAGCCCTGTGTCAATCATCTACTACACCTCTGCGGTAGCCCTGTGTCAATCATCTACTACACCTCTGTGACTGCCCTCTGTCAATCATCTACCACACCTCTGTGGCTGCAATGTGTCAATCATCTACTACACCTCTGCGGTAGCCCTGTGTCAATCATCTACTACACCTCTGTAGCTGCATTGTGTCAATCATCTACTACACCTCTGTGGCTGCCCTGTGTCAATTATCTACTACACCTCTGTAGCTGCATTGTGTCAATCATCTACTACACCTCTGTGGCTGCCCTGTGTCAATCATCTACTACACCTCTGTGGCTGCATTGTGTCAATCATCTACTACACCTCTGTAGCTGCATTGTGTCAATCATCTACTACACCTCTGTAGCTGCATTGTGTCAATCATCTACTACACCTCTGTAGCTGCATTGTGTCAATCATCTACTACACCTCTGTGGCTGCCCTGTGTCAATCATCTACTACACCTCTGTAGCTGCATTGTGTCAATCATCTACCACACCTCTGTAGCTGCCCTGTGTCAATCATCTACTACACCTCTGTGGCTGCCCTGTGTCAATCATCTACTACACCTCTGTAGCTGCATTGTGTCAATCATCTACTACACCTCTGTAGCTGCCCTGTGTCAATCATCTACCACACCTCTGTAGCTGCATTGTGTCAATCATCTACTACACCTCTGTAGCTGCATTGTGTCAATCATCTACTACACCTCTGTGGCTGCCCTGTGTCAATCATCTACTACACCTCTGTAGCTGCCCTGTGTCAATCATCTACCACACCTCTGTAGCTGCATTGTGTCAATCATCTACTACACCTCTGCGGTAGCCCTGTGTCAATCATCTACTACACCTCTGTAGCTGCATTGTGTCAATCATCTACTACACCTCTGTGGCTGCCCTGTGTCAATCATCTACTACACCTCTGTGGCTGCCCTGTGTCAATCATCTACTACACCTCTGTAGCTGCATTGTGTCAATCATCTACTACACCTCTGTAGCTGCATTGTGTCAATCATCTACTACACCTCTGTAGCTGCATTGTGTCAATCATCTACTACACCTCTGTAGCTGCATTGTGTCAATCATCTACTACACCTCTGTGGCTGCCCTGTGTCAATCATCTACTACACCTCTGTAGCTGCATTGTGTCAATCATCTACTACACCTCTGTGGCTGCCCTGTGTCAATCATCTACTACACCTCTGTAGCTGCATTGTGTCAATCATCTACTACACCTCTGTAGCTGCCCTGTGTCAATCATCTACCACACATCTGTAGCTGCCCTGTGTCAATCATCTACCACACATCTGTAGCTGCCCTGTGTCAATCATCTACCACACATCTGTAGCTGCCCTGTGTCAATCATCTACCACACATCTGTAGCTGCCCTGTGTCAATCATCTACCACACATCTGTAGCTGCCCTGTGTCAATCATCTACCACACATCTGTAGCTGCCCTGTGTCAATCATCTACCACACATCTGTAGCTGCCCTGTGTCAATCATCTACCACACATCTGTAGCTGCCCTGTGTCAATCATCTACCACACCTCTGTGGCTGCCCTGTGTCAATCATCTACTACACCTCTGCGGTAGCCCTGTGTCAATCATCTACCACACATCTATAGCTGCCCTGTGTCAATCATCTACCACACATCTGTAGCTGCCCTGTGTCAATCATCTACCACACATCTGTAGCTGCCCTGTGTCAATCATCTACCACACCTCTGTGGCTGCCCTGTGTCAATCATCTACTACACCTCTGCGGTAGCCCTGTGTCAATCATCTACCACACCTCTGTGGCTGCCCTGTGTCAATCATCTACTACACCTCTGTAGCTGCCCTGTGTCAATCATCTACCACACCTCTGTAGCTGCCCTGTGTCAATCATCTACCACACCTCTGTAGCTGCCCTGTGTCAATCATCTACCACACCTCTGTAGCTGCCCTGTGTCAATCATCTACTACACCTCTGTGGCTGCATTGTGTCAATCATCTACTACACCTCTGTAGCTGCCCTGTGTCAATCATCTACCACACCTCTGTAGCTGCCCTGTGTCAATCATCTACCACACCTCTGTAGCTGCCCTGTGTCAATCATCTACCACACCTCTGTAGCTGCCCTGTGTCAATCATCTAACACACCTCTGTAGCTGCCCTGTGTCAATCATCTACCACACCTCTGCGGTAGTCCTGTGTCAATCATCTACCACACCTCTGTAGCTGCCCTGTGTCAATCATCTACCACACCTCTGTAGCTGCCCTGTGTCAATCATCTACCACACCTCTGTAGCTGCCCTGTGTCAATCATCTACCACACCTCTGCGGTAGCCCTGTGTCAATCATCTACCACACCTCTGCGGTAGCCCTGTGTCAATCATCTACCACACCTCTGTAGCTGCCCTGTGTCAATCATCTACCACACCTCTGCGGTAGTCCTGTGTCAATCATCTACCACACCTCTGTAGCTGCCCTGTGTCAATCATCTACCACACCTCTGTAGCTGCCCTGTGTCAATCATCTACCACACCTCTGTAGCTGCCCTGTGTCAATCATCTACCACACCTCTGCGGTAGCCCTGTGTCAATCATTTACCACACCTCTGTAGCTGCCCTGTGTCAATCATCTACCACACCTCTGTAGCTGCCCTGTGTCAATCATCTACCACACTTCTGTAGCTGCCCTGTGTCAATCATCTACTACACCTCTGCGGTAGCCCTGTGTCAATCATCTACCACACCTCTGCGGTAGCCCTGTGTCAATCATCTACCACATCTCTGCGGTAGCCCTGTGTCAATCATCTACCACACCTCTGTAGCTGCCCTGTGTCAATCATCTACTACACCTCTGTAGCTGCCCTGTGTCAATCATCTACTACACCTCTGCGGTAGCCCTGTGTCAATCATCTACTACACCTCTGCGGTAGTCCTGTGTCAATCATCTACTACACCTCTGTGGCTGCCCTGTGTCAATCATCTACTACACCTCTGTAGCTGCCCTGTGTCAGTCATCTACCACACCTCTGTAGCTGCCCTGTGTCAATCATCTACCACACCTCTGTAGCTGCCCTGTGTCAATCATCTACCACACCTCTGTAGCTGCCCTGTGTCAATCATCTACTACACCTCTGTAGCTGCCCTGTGTCAATCATCTACCACACCTCTGTAGCTGCCCTGTGTCAATCATCTACCACACTTCTGTAGCTGCCCTGTGTCAATCATCTACTACACCTCTGCGGTAGCCCTGTGTCAATCATCTACCACACCTCTGCGGTAGCCCTGTGTCAATCATCTACCACATCTCTGTGGTAGCCCTGTGTCAATCATCTACCACACCTCTGTAGCTGCCCTGTGTCAATCATCTACCACACCTCTGCGGTAGCCCTGTTTCAATCATCTACTACACCTCTGCGGTAGCCCTGTGTCAATCATCTACTACACCTCTGCGGTAGCCCTGTGTCAATCATCTACTACACCTCTGCGGTAGCCCTGTGTCAATCATCTACTACACCTCTGCGGTAGCCCTGTGTCAATCATCTACCACACCTCTGTAGCTGCCCTGTGTCAATCATCTACCACACCTCTGTAGCTGCCCTGTGTCAATCATCTACCACACCTCTGCGGTAGCCCTGTGTCAATCATCTACCAAACCTCTGCGGTAGCCCTGTGTCAATCATCTACCACACCTCTGCGGTAGCCCTGTGTCAATCATCTACCACACCTCTGTAGCTGCCCTGTGTCAATCATCTACTACACCTCTGTAGCTGCCCTGTGTCAATCATCTACTACACCTCTGCGGTAGCCCTGTGTCAATCATCTACTACACCTCTGCGGTAGTCCTGTGTCAATCATCTACTACACCTCTGTGGCTGCCCTGTGTCAATCATCTACTACACCTCTGTAGCTGCCCTGTGTCAATCATCTACCACACCTCTGTAGCTGCCCTGTGTCAATCATCTACCACACCTCTGTAGCTGCCCTGTGTCAATCATCTACCACACCTCTGTAGCTGCCCTGTGTCAATCATCTACTACACCTCTGTAGCTGCCCTGTGTCAATCATCTACCACACCTCTGTAGCTGCCCTGTGTCAATCATCTACCACACTTCTGTAGCTGCCCTGTGTCAATCATCTACTACACCTCTGCGGTAGCCCTGTGTCAATCATCTACCACACCTCTGCGGTAGCCCAGTGTCAATCATCTACCACATCTCTGTGGTAGCCCTGTGTCAATCATCTACCACACCTCTGTAGCTGCCCTGTGTCAATCATCTACCACACCTCTGCGGTAGCCCTGTGTCAATCATCTACTACACCTCTGCGGTAGACCTGTGTCAATCATCTACTACACCTCTGCGGTAGCCCTGTGTCAATCATCTACCACACCTCTGTAGCTGCCCTGTGTCAATCATCTACCACACCTCTGTAGCTGACCTGTGTCAATCATCTACTACACCTCTGTAGCTGCCCTGTGTCAATCATCTACCACACCTCTGTAGCTGCCCTGTGTCAATCATCTACCACACTTCTGTAGCTGCCCTGTGTCAATCATCTACTACACCTCTGCGGTAGCCCTGTGTCAATCATCTACCACACCTCTGCGGTAGCCCTGTGTCAATCATCTACCACATCTCTGTGGTAGCCCTGTGTCAATCATCTACCACACCTCTGTAGCTGCCCTGTGTCAATCATCTAACACACCTCTGCGGTAGCCCTGTGTCAATCATCTACTACACCTCTGCGGTAGCCCTGTGTCAATCATCTACTACACCTCTGCGGTAGCCCTGTGTCAATCATCTACCACACCTCTGTAGCTGCCCTGTGTCAATCATCTACCACACCTCTGTAGCTGCCCTGTGTCAATCATCTACCACACCTCTGCGGTAGCCCTGTGTCAATCATCTACCAAACCTCTGCGGTAGCCCTGTGTCAATCATCTACCACACCTCTGCGGTAGCCCTGTGTCAATCATCTACTACACCTCTGCGGTAGCCCTGTGTCAATCATCTACCACACATCTGTAGCTGCCCTGTGTCAATCATCTACCACACCTCTGTAGCTGCCCTGTGTCAATCATCTACCACACCTCTGTGGCTGCCCTGTGTCAATCATCTACTACACCTCTGCGGTAGCCCTGTGTCAATCATCTACCACACATCTGTAGCTGCCCTGTGTCAATCATCTACCACACCTCTGTGGCTGCCCTGTGTCAATCATCTACTACACCTCTGCGGTAGCCCTGTGTCAATCATCTACTACACCTCTGTGGCTGCATTGTGTCAATCATCTACTACACCTCTGCGGTAGCCCTGTGTCAATCATCTACTACACCTCTGTAGCTGCATTGTGTCAATCATCTACTACACCTCTGTAGCTGCCCTGTGTCAATCATCTACCACACATCTGTAGCTGCCCTGTGTCAATCATCTACCACACATCTGTAGCTGCCCTGTGTCAATCATCTACCACACATCTGTAGCTGCCCTGTGTCAATCATCTACCACACATCTGTAGCTGCCCTGTGTCAATCATCTACCACACATCTGTAGCTGCCCTGTGTCAATCATCTACCACACATCTGTAGCTGCCCTGTGTCAATCATCTACCACACATCTGTAGCTGCCCTGTGTCAATCATCTACCACACATCTGTAGCTGCCCTGTGTCAATCATCTACCACACCTCTGTGGCTGCCCTGTGTCAATCATCTACTACACCTCTGCGGTAGCCCTGTGTCAATCATCTACCACACCTCTGTGGCTGCCCTGTGTCAATCATCTACTACACCTCTGCGGTAGCCCTGTGTCAATCATCTACCACACATCTGTAGCTGCCCTGTGTCAATCATCTACCACACATCTGTAGCTGCCCTGTGTCAATCATCTACCACACATCTGTAGCTGCCCTGTGTCAATCATCTACCACACCTCTGTGGCTGCCCTGTGTCAATCATCTACTACACCTCTGCGGTAGCCCTGTGTCAATCATCTACCACACCTCTGTGGCTGCCCTGTGTCAATCATCTACTACACCTCTGTAGCTGCCCTGTGTCAATCATCTACCACACCTCTGTAGCTGCCCTGTGTCAATCATCTACCACACCTCTGTAGCTGCCCTGTGTCAATCATCTACCACACCTCTGTAGCTGCCCTGTGTCAATCATCTACTACACCTCTGCGGTAGCCCTGTGTCAATCATCTACCACACCTCTGTGGCTGCCCTGTGTCAATCATCTACTACACCTCTGCGGTAGCCCTGTGTCAATCATCTACCACACATCTGTAGCTGCCCTGTGTCAATCATCTACCACACATCTGTAGCTGCCCTGTGTCAATCATCTACCACACATCTGTAGCTGCCCTGTGTCAATCATCTACCACACCTCTGTGGCTGCCCTGTGTCAATCATCTACTACACCTCTGCGGTAGCCCTGTGTCAATCATCTACCACACCTCTGTGGCTGCCCTGTGTCAATCATCTACTACACCTCTGTAGCTGCCCTGTGTCAATCATCTACCACACCTCTGTAGCTGCCCTGTGTCAATCATCTACCACACCTCTGTAGCTGCCCTGTGTCAATCATCTACCACACCTCTGTAGCTGCCCTGTGTCAATCATCTACTACACCTCTGTGGCTGCATTGTGTCAATCATCTACTACACCTCTGTAGCTGCCCTGTGTCAATCATCTACCACACCTCTGTGGCTGCCCTGTGTCAATCATCTACCACACCTCTGCGGTAGCCCTGTGTCAATCATCTACCAAACCTCTGCGGTAGCCCTGTGTCAATCATCTACCACACCTCTGCGGTAGCCCTGTGTCAATCATCTACTACACCTCTGCGGTAGCCCTGTGTCAATCATCTACCACACATCTGTAGCTGCCCTGTGTCAATCATCTACCACACCTCTGTAGCTGCCCTGTGTCAATCATCTACCACACCTCTGTGGCTGCCCTGTGTCAATCATCTACTACACCTCTGCGGTAGCCCTGTGTCAATCATCTACCACACATCTGTAGCTGCCCTGTGTCAATCATCTACCACACCTCTGTGGCTGCCCTGTGTCAATCATCTACTACACCTCTGCGGTAGCCCTGTGTCAATCATCTACTACACCTCTGTGGCTGCATTGTGTCAATCATCTACTACACCTCTGCGGTAGCCCTGTGTCAATCATCTACTACACCTCTGTAGCTGCATTGTGTCAATCATCTACTACACCTCTGTAGCTGCCCTGTGTCAATCATCTACCACACATCTGTAGCTGCCCTGTGTCAATCATCTACCACACATCTGTAGCTGCCCTGTGTCAATCATCTACCACACATCTGTAGCTGCCCTGTGTCAATCATCTACCACACATCTGTAGCTGCCCTGTGTCAATCATCTACCACACATCTGTAGCTGCCCTGTGTCAATCATCTACCACACATCTGTAGCTGCCCTGTGTCAATCATCTACCACACATCTGTAGCTGCCCTGTGTCAATCATCTACCACACATCTGTAGCTGCCCTGTGTCAATCATCTACCACACCTCTGTGGCTGCCCTGTGTCAATCATCTACTACACCTCTGCGGTAGCCCTGTGTCAATCATCTACCACACCTCTGTGGCTGCCCTGTGTCAATCATCTACTACACCTCTGCGGTAGCCCTGTGTCAATCATCTACCACACATCTGTAGCTGCCCTGTGTCAATCATCTACCACACATCTGTAGCTGCCCTGTGTCAATCATCTACCACACATCTGTAGCTGCCCTGTGTCAATCATCTACCACACCTCTGTGGCTGCCCTGTGTCAATCATCTACTACACCTCTGCGGTAGCCCTGTGTCAATCATCTACCACACCTCTGTGGCTGCCCTGTGTCAATCATCTACTACACCTCTGTAGCTGCCCTGTGTCAATCATCTACCACACCTCTGTAGCTGCCCTGTGTCAATCATCTACCACACCTCTGTAGCTGCCCTGTGTCAATCATCTACCACACCTCTGTAGCTGCCCTGTGTCAATCATCTACTACACCTCTGTGGCTGCATTGTGTCAATCATCTACTACACCTCTGTAGCTGCCCTGTGTCAATCATCTACCACACCTCTGTAGCTGCCCTGTGTCAATCATCTACCACACCTCTGTAGCTGCCCTGTGTCAATCATCTACCACACCTCTGTAGCTGCCCTGTGTCAATCATCTACCACACCTCTGTAGCTGCCCTGTGTCAATCATCTACCACACCTCTGTAGCTGCCCTGTGTCAATCATCTACTACACCTCTGTAGCTGCCCTGTGTCAATCATCTACTACACCTCTGTAGCTGCCCTGTGTCAATCATCTACTACACCTCTGTAGCTGCCCTGTGTCAATCATCTACTACACCTCTGCGGTAGCCCTGTGTCAATCATCTACCACACCTCTGCGGTAGCCCTGTGTCAATCATCTACCACACCTCTGTGGCTGCCCTGTGTCAATCATCTACCACACCTCTGCGGTAGCCCTGTGTCAATCATCTACTACACCTCTGCGGTAGCCCTGTGTCAATCATCTACCACACCTCTGTGGCTGCCCTGTGTCAATCATCTACCACACCTCTGCGGTAGCCCTGTGTCAATCATCTACCACACCTCTGCGGTAGCCCTGTGTCAATCATCTACTACACCTCTGCGGTAGCCCTGTGTCAATCATCTACCACACCTCTGTGGCTGCCCTGTGTCAATCATCTACCACACCTCTGCGGTAGCCCTGTGTCAATCATCTACTACACCTCTGTAGCTGCCCTGTGTCAATCATCTACTACACCTCTGTAGCTGCCCTGTGTCAATCATCTACCACACCTCTGCGGTAGTCCAGTGTCAATCATCTACCACACCTCTGTAGCTGCCCTGTGTCAATCATCTACTACACCTCTGCGGTAGCCCTGTGTCAATCATCTACCACACCTCTGTAGATGCCCTGTGTCAATCATCTACCACACCTCTGCGGTAGCCCTGTGTCAATCATCTACTACACCTCTGTAGCTGCCCTGTGTCAATCATCTACCACACCTCTGTGGCTGCCCTGTGTCAATCATCTACTACACCTCTGTAGCTGCCCTGTGTCAATCATCTACCACACCTCTGTAGCTGCCCTGTGTCAATCATCTACCACACCTCTGTAGCTGCCCTGTGTCAATCATCTACCACACCTCTGTAGCTGCCCTGTGTCAATCATCTACTACACCTCTGTGGCTGCATTGTGTCAATCATCTACTACACCTCTGTAGCTGCCTTGTGTCAATCATCTACCACACCTCTGTGGCTGCCCTGTGTCAATCATCTACCACACCTCTGTAGCTGCCCTGTGTCAATCATCTACTACACCTCTATAGCTGCCCTGTGTCAATCATCTACCACACCTCTGTAGCTGCCCTGTGTCAATCATCTACCACACCTCTGTGGCTGCCCTGTGTCAATCATCTACCACACCTCTGCGGTAGCCCTGTGTCAATCATCTACCACACCTCTGTAGCTGCCCTGTGTCAATCATCTACCACACCTCTGTTGCTGCCCTGTGTCAATCATCTACTACACCTCTGCGGTAGCCCTGTGTCAATCATCTACCACACCTCTGTAGCTGCCCTATGTCAATCATCTACTACACCTCTGTAGCTGCCCTGTGTCAATCATCTACTACACCTCTGTAGCTGCCCTGTGTCAATCATCTACCACACCTCTGCGGTAGCCCTGTGTCAATCATCTACCACACCTCTGTAGCTGCCCTGTGTCAATCATCTACCACACCTCTGTAGCTGCCCTGTGTCAATCATCTACCACACCTCTGTAGCTGCCCTGTGTCAATCATCTACCACACCTCTGTAGCTGCCCTGTGTCAATCATCTACCACACCTCTGCGGTAGCCCTGTGTCAATCATCTACCACACCTCTGTAGCTGCCCTGTGTAAATCATCTACTACACCTCTGTAGCTGCCCTGTGTCAATCATCTACTACACCTCTGCGGTAGCCCTGTGTCAATCATCTACCACACCTCTGTAGCTGCCCTGTGTCAATCATCTACCACACCTCTGTAGCTGCCCTGTGTCAATCATCTACTACACCTCTGCGGTAGCCCTGTGTCAATCATCTACCACACCTCTGTAGCTGCCCTGTGTCAATCATCTACTACACCTCTGTAGCTGCCCTGTGTCAAACATCTACCAGACCTCTGTAGCAGCCCTGTGTCAATCATCTACCACACCTCTGTAGCAGCCCTGTGTCAATCATCTACCACACCTCTGTAGCAGCCCTGTGTCAATCATCTACCACACCTCTGTAGCTTATCCTGTGTCAATCATCTACTACACCTCTGTAGCTGCCCTGTGTCAATCATCTACCACACCTCTGTAGCTGCCCTGTGTCAATCATCTACTACACCTCTGCGGTAGCCCTGTGTCAATCATCTACCACACCTCTGTAGCTGCCCTGTGTCAATCATCTACCACACCTCTGTAGCTGCCCTGTGTCAATCATCTACCACACCTCTGTAGCTGCCCTGTGTCAATCATCTACCACACCTCTGTAGCTGCCCTGTGTCAATCATCTACCACACCTCTGTAGCTGCCCTGTGTCAATCATCTACTACACCTCTGTGGCTGCCCTGTGTCAATCATCTACCACACCTCTGTAGCTGCCCTGTGTCAATCATCTACCACACCTCTGTAGCTGCCCTGTGTCAATCATCTACCACACCTCTGTAGCTGCCCTGTGTCAATCATCTACCACACCTCTGTAGCTGCCCTGTGTCAATCATCTACCACACCTCTGTAGCTGCCCTGTGTCAATCATCTACCACACCTCTGTAGCTGCCCTGTGTCAATCATCTACCACACCTCTGTAGCTGCCCTGTGTCAATCATCTACTACACCTCTGTGGCTGTCCTGTGTCAATCATCTACCACACCTCTGAAGCTGCCCTGTGTCAATCATCTACCACACCTCTGTAGCTGCCCTGTGTCAATCATCTACCACACCTCTGTAGCTGCCCTGTGTCAATCATCTACCACACCTCTGTGGCTGCCCTGTGTCAATCATCTACCACACCTCTGTAGCTGCCCTGTGTCAATCATCTACCACACCTCTGTAGCTGCCCTGTGTCAATCATCTACCACACCTCTGTAGCTGCCCTGTGTCAATCATCTACCACACCTCTGTAGCTGCCCTGTGTCAATCATCTACCACACCTCTGTAGCTGCCCTGTGTCAATCATCTACCACACCTCTGTAGCTGCCCTGTGTCAATCATCTACCACACCTCTGTGGCTGCCCTGTGTCAATCATCTACCACACCTCTGTAGCTGCCCTGTGTCAATCATCTACTACACCTCTGTAGCTGCCCTGTGTCAATCATCTACCACACCTCTGTGGCTGCCCTGTGTCAATCATCTACCACACCTCTGTAGCTGCCCTGTGTCAATCATCTACCACACCTCTGTAGCTGCCCTGTGTCAATCATCTACCACACCTCTGTGGCTGCCCTGTGTCAATCATCTACCACACCTCTGTAGCTGCCCTGTGTCAATCATCTACCACACCTCTGTGGCTGCCCTGTGTCAATCATCTACCACACCTCTGCGGCTGTCCCGTGTCAATCATCTACCACAACTCTGTAGCTGCCCTGTGTCAATCATCTACCACACCTCTGTGGCTGCCCTGTGTCAATCATCTACCACACCTCTGTGGCTGCCCTGTGTCAATCATCTACCACACCCCTGTAGCTGCCCTGTGTCAATCATCTACCACACCTCTGTGGCTGCCCTGTGTCAATCATCTACTACACCTCTGCGGCTGTCCCGTGTCAATCATCTACCACACCTCTGTAGCTGCCCTGTGTCAATCATCTACCACACCTCTGTGGCTGCCCTGTGTCAATCAGCTACCACACCTCTGTGGCTGCCCTGTGTCAATCATCTACCACACCTCTGTAGCTGCCCTGTGTTAATCATCTACCACACCTCTGTAGCTGCCCTGTGTCAATCATCTACCACACCTCTGTGGCTGCCCTGTGTCAATCATCTACCACACCTCTGTGGCTGCCCTGTGTCAATCATCTACCACACCTCTGTAGCTGCCCTGTGTCAATCATCTACCACACCTCTGTGGCTGCCCTGTGTGAATCATCTACCACACCTCTGTAGCTGCCCTGTGTCAATCATCTACCACACCTCTGTAGCTGCCCTGTGTCAATCATCTACTACACCTCTGCGGCTGTCCCGTGTCAATCATCTACTACACCTCTGTGGCTGCCCTGTGTCAATCATCTACCACACCTCTGTGGCTGCCCTGTGTCAATCATCTACCACACCACTGTGGCTGTCCTGTGTCAATCATCTACCACACCTCTGTAGCTGCCCTGTGTCAATCATCTACCACACCTCTGTGGCTGTCCTGTGTCAATCATCTACCACACCTCTGTGGCTGCCCTGTGTCAATCATCTACTAAACCTCTGTAGCTGCCCTGTGTCAATCATCTACCACACCTCTGTGGCTGCCCTGTGTCAATCATCTACCACATCTCTGTGGCTGCCCTGTGTCAATCATCTACCACACCTCTGTAGCTGCCCTGTGTCAATCATCTACCACACCTCTGTAGCTGCCCTGTGTCAATCATCTACCACACCTCTGTAGCTGCCCTGTGTCAATCATCTACTACACCTCTGTAGCTGCCCTGTGTCAATCATCTACTACACCTCTGCGGTAGCCCTGTGTCAATCATCTACCACACCTCTGTAGCTGCCCTGTGTCAATCATCTACCACACCTCTGTAGCTGCCCTGTGTCAATCATCTACTACCCTCTGCAGTAGCCCTGTGTCAATCATCTACCACACCTCTGTAGCTGCCCTGTGTCAATCATCTACCACACCTCTGTAGCTGCCCTGTGTCAATCATCTACCACACCTCTGTGGCTGCCCTGTGTCAATCATCTACCACACCTCTGTAGCTGCCCTGTGTCAATCATCTACCACACCTCTGTAGCTGCCCTGTGTCAATCATCTACCACACCTCTGTAGCTGCCCTGTGTCAATCATCTACCACACCTCTGTAGCTGCCCTGTGTCAATCATCTACTACACCTCTGTAGCTGCCCTGTGTCAATCATCTACCACACCTCTGTGGATGCCCTGTGTCAATCATCTACCACACCTCTGTGGCTGCCCTGTGTCAATCATCTACCACACCTCTGTAGCTGCCCTGTGTCAATCATCTACCACACCTCTGTGGCTGCCCTGTGTCAATCATCTACAACACCTCTGCGGCTGTCCCGTGTCAATCATCTACCACACCTCTGTAGCTGCCCTGTGTCAATCATCTACCACACCTCTGTGGCTGCCCTGTGTCAATCATCTACCACACCTCTGTGGCTGCCCTGTGTCAATCATCTACCACACCTCTGTAGCTGCCCTGTGTCAATCATCTACCACACCTCTGTGGCTGCCCTGTGTCAATCATCTACTACATCTCTGCGGCTGTCCCGTGTCAATCATCTACCACACCTCTGTAGCTGCCCTGTGTCAATCATCTACCACACCTCTGTGGCTGCCCTGTGTCAATCATCTACCACACCTCTGTGGCTGCCCTGTGTCAATCATCTACCACACCTCTGTAGCTGCCCTGTGTCAATCATCTACCACACCTCTGTAGCTGCCCTGTGTCAATCATCTACCACACCTCTGTAGAAGCCCTGTGTCAATCATCTACTACACCTCTGTGACTGCCCTGTGTCAATCATCTACCACACCTCTGTAGCTGCCCTGTGTCAATCATCTACCACACCTCTGTGACTGCCCTGTGTCAATCATCTACCACACCTCTGCGGCTGTCCCGTGTCAATCATCTACTACACCTCTGTAGCTGCCCTGTGTCAATCATCTACCACACCTCTGTGGCTGCCCTGTGTCAATCATCTACTACACCTCTGCGGCTGTCCCGTGTCAATCATCTACTACACCTCTGTAGCTGCCCTGTGTCAATCATCTACCACACCTCTGTGGCTGCCCTGTGTCAATCATCTACCACACCTCTGTGGCTGCCCTGTGTCAATCATCTACCACACCTCTGTAGCTGCCCTGTGTCAATCATCTACCACACCTCTGTAGCTGCCCTGTGTCAATCATCTACTACACCTCTGTGGCTGCCCTGTGTCAATCATCTACCACACCTCTGTGACTGCCCTGTGTCAATCATCTACCACACCTCTGTAGCTGCCCTGTGTCAATCATCTACCACACCTCTGTGGCTGCCCTGTGTCAATCATCTACCACACCTCTGTAGCTGCCCTGTGTCAATCATCTACCACACCTCTGTGGCTGCCCTGTGTCAATCATCTACCACACCTCTGTAGCTGCCCTGTGTCAATCATCTACCACACCTCTGTGGCTGCCCTGTGTCAATCATCTACCACACCTCTGTGGCTGTCCCGTGTCAATCATCTACCACACCTCTGTGGCTGCCCTGTGTCAATCATCTACCACACCTCTGTAGCTGCCCTGTGTCAATCATCTACCACACCTCTGTAGCTGCCCTGTGTCAATCATCTACCACACCTCTGTAGCTGCCCTGTGTCAATCATCTACTACACCTTGTAGCTGCCCTGTGTCAATCATCTACCACACCTCTGTGGCTGCCCTGTGTCAATCATCTACCACACCTCTGTAGCTGCCCTGTGTCAATCATCTACCACACCTCTGTGGCTGCCCTGTGTCAATCATCTACTACACCACTGCGGCTGTCCCGTGTCAATCATCTACCACACCTCTGTGGCTGCCCTGTGTCAATCATCTACCACACCTCTGTAGCTGCCCTGTGTCAATCATCTACCACACCTCTGTAGCTGCCCTGTGTCAATCATCTACCACACCTCTGTAGCTGCCCTGTGTCAATCATCTACTACACCTTGTAGCTGCCCTGTGTCAATCATCTACCACACCTCTGTAGCTGCCCTGTGTCAATCATCTACCACACCTCTGTAGCTGCCCTGTGTCAATCATCTACTACACCTTGTAGCTGCCCTGTGTCAATCATCTACTACACCTCTGCGGCTGTCCTGTGTCAATCATCTACCACACCTCTGTAGCTGCCCTGTGTAAATCATCTACCACACCTCTGTGGCTGCCCTGTGTCAATCATCTACCACACCTCTGTAGCTGCCCTGTGTCAATCATCTACTACACCTTGTATCTGCCCTGTGTCAATCATCTACTACACCTCTGCGGCTGTCCCGTGTCAATCATCTACTACACCTCTGTAGCTGCCCTGTGTCAATCATCTACCACAACTCTGTAGCTGCCCTGTGTCAATCATCTACCACACCTCTGTAGCTGCCCTGTGTCAATCATCTACCACACCTCTGTAGCTGCCCTGTGTCAATCATCTACCACACCTCTGTAGCAGCCCTGTGTCAATCATCTACCACACCTCTGTGGCTGCCCTGTGTCAATCATCTACCACACCTCTGTAGCTGCCCTGTGTCAATCATCTACCACACCTCTGTGGCTGCCCTGTGTCAATCATCTACCACACCTCTGTAGCTGCCCTGTGTCAATCATCTACCACACCTCTGTAGCAGCCCTGTGTCAATTATCTACCACACCTCTGTGGCTGCCCTGTGTCAATCATCTACCACACCTCTGTAGCAGCCCTGTGTCAATCATCTATCACACCTCTGTGGCTGCCCTGTGTCAATCATCTACCACACCTCTGTAGCTGCCCTGTGTCAATCATCTACCACACCTCTGTAGCTGCCCTGTGTCAATCATCTACCACACCTCTGTAGCTGCCCTGTGTCAATCATCTACCACACCTCTGTAGCTGCCCTGTGTCAATCATCTACCACACTTCTGTAGCTGTCCTGTGTCAATCATCTACCACACCTCTGTAGCTGCTCTGTGTCAATCATCTACCACACCTCTGTGGCTGTCCTGTGTCATTCATCTACCACACCTCTGTGGCTGCCCTGTGTCAATCATCTACTACACCTCTGCGGCTGTCCCGTGTCAATCATCTACCACACCTCTGTAGCTGCCCTGTGTCAATCATCTACCACACCTCTGTAGCTGCCCTGTGTCAATCATCTACCACACCTCTGTAGCTGCCCTGTGTCAATCATCTACCACACCTCTGTAGCTGCCCTGTGTCAATCATCTACCACACCTCTGTGGCTGTCCTGTGTCAATCATCTACCACACCACTGTAGCTGCCCTGTGTCAATCATCTACCACACCACTGTGGCTGTCCTGTGTCAATCATCTACCACACCACTATGGCTGTCCTGTGTCAATCATCTACCACACCTCTGTAGCTGCCCTGTGTCAATCATCTACCACACCACTGTGGCTGTCCTGTGTCAATCATCTACCACACCACTGTGGCTGTCCTGTGTCAATCATCTACCACACCTCTGTGGCTGTCCTGTGTCAATCATCTACCACACCACTGTAGCTGCCCTGTGTCAATCATCTACCACACCTCTGTAGCTGCCCTTTGTCAATCATCTACCACACCTCTGTGGCTGTCCTGTGTCAATCATCTACCACACCACTGTAGCTGCCCTGTGTCAATCATCTACCACACCTCTGTAGCTGCCCTGTGTCAATCATCTACCACACCTCTGTGGCTGTCCTGTGTCAATCATCTACCACACCACTGTAGCTGCCCTGTGTCAATCATCTACCACACCTCTGTAGCTGCCCTGTGTCAATCATCTACCACACCACTGTGGCTGTCCTGTGTCAATCATCTACCACACCTCTGTGGCTGTCCTGTGTCAATCATCTACCACACCTCTGTAGCTGCCCTGTGTCAATCATCTACCACACCACTGTAGCTGCCCTGTGTCAATCATCTACCACACCTCTGTGGCTGTCCTGTGTCAATCATCTACCACACCTCTGTGGCTGCCCTGTGTCAATCATCTACTACACCTCTGCGGCTGTCCCGTGTCAATCATCTACCACACCTCTGTAGCTGCCCTGTGTCAATCATCTACCACACCTCTGTAGCTGCCCTGTGTCAATCATCTACCACACCTCTGTGGCTGTCCTGTGTCAATCATCTACCACACCACTGTAGCTGCCCTGTGTCAATCATCTACCACACCTCTGTAGCTGCCCTGTGTCAATCATCTACCACACCACTGTGGCTGTCCTGTGTCAATCATCTACCACACCTCTGTGGCTGTCCTGTGTCAATCATCTACCACACCTCTGTAGCTGCCCTGTGTCAATCATCTACCACACCACTGTAGCTGCCCTGTGTCAATCATCTACCACACCTCTGTGGCTGTCCTGTGTCAATCATCTACCACACCACTGTGGCTGCCCTGTGTCAATCATCTACTACACCTCTGCGGCTGCCCTGTGTCAATCATCTACTACACCTCTGTGACTGCCCTGTGTCAATCATCTACCACACCTCTGTAGCTGCCCTGTGTCAATCATCTACCACACCTCTGTAGCTGCCCTGTGTCAATCATCTACCACACCACTGTGGCTGTCCTGTGTCAATCATCTACTACACCTCTGTAGCTGCCCTGTGTCAATCATCTACCACACCTCTGTGGCTGCCCTGTGTCAATCATCTACTACACCTCTGTAGCTGCCCTGTGTCAATCATCTACCACACCTCTGTGACTGCCCTGTGTCAATCATCTACCACACCACTGTGGCTGTCCTGTGTCAATCATCTACTACACCTCTGTGACTGTCCTGTGTCAATCATCTACCACACCTCTGTAGCTGCCCTGTGTCAATCATCTACCACACCTCTGTAGCTGCCTTGTGTCAATCATCTACTACACCTCTGTAGCTGCCTTGTGTCAATCATCTACAACACCTCTGTAGCTGCCTTGTGTCAATCATCTACTACACCTCTGTAGCTGCCTTGTGTCAATCATCTACCACACCTCTGTAGCTGCCCTGTGTCAATCATATACTACACCTCTGTAGCTGCCTTGTGTCAATCATCTACCACACCTCTGTAGCTGCCTTGTGTCAATCATCTACCACACCTCTGTAGCTGCCTTGTGTCAATCATCTACTACACCTCTGTAGCTGTCTTGTGTCAATCATCTACCACACCTCTGTAGCTGCTTTGTGTCAATCATCTACCACACCTCTGTAGCTGCCTTGTGTCAATCATCTACTACACCTCTGTAGCTGTCTTGTGTCAATCATCTACCACACCTCTGTAGCTGCCTTGTGTCAATCATCTACTACACCTCTGTAGCTGCCTTGTGTCAATCATCTACCACACCTCTGTAGCTGCCTTGTGTCAATCATCTACTACACCTCTGTAGCTGCCTTGTGTCAATCATCTACTACACCTCTGTAGCTGCCTTGTGTCAATCATCTACCACACCTCTGTAGCTGCCCTGTGTCAATCATCTACTACACCTCTGTGGCTGCCCTGTGTCAATCATCTACTACACCTCTGTAGCTGCCCTGTGTCAATCATCTACCACACCTCTGTAGCTGCCTTGTGTCAATCATCTACCACACCTCTGTAGCTGCCCTGTGTCAATCATCTACCACACCTCTGTAGCTGCCTTGTGTCAATCATCTACTACACCTCTGTAGCTGCCTTGTGTCAATCATCTACCACACCACTGTGGCTGCCCTGTGTCAATCATCTACCACACCTCTGTAGCTGCCCTGTGTCAATCATCTACCACACCTCTGTGGCTGTCCTGTGTCAATCATCTACTACACCTCTGTAGCTGCCTTGTGTCAATCATCTACTACACCTCTGTAGCTGCCCTGTGTCAATCATCTACCACACCTCTGTAGCTGCCTTGTGTCAATCATCTACTACACCTCTGTAGCTGCCTTGTGTCAATCATCTACCACACCTCTGTAGCTGCCTTGTGTCAATCATCTACTACACCTCTGTAGCTGCCCTGTGTCAATCATCTACTACACCTCTGTAGCTGCATTGTGTCAATCATCTACCACACCTCTGTAGCTGCCCTGTGTCAATCATCTACTACACCTCTGTAGCTGCCTTGTGTCAATCATCTACCACACCTCTGTAGCTGCCCTGTGTCAATCATCTACCACACCTCTGTAGCTGCCTTGTGTCAATCATCTACTACACCTCTGTAGCTGCCTTGTGTCAATCATCTACTACACCTCTGTAGCTGCCTTGTGTCAATCATCTACCACACCTCTGTAGCTGCCCTGTGTCAATCATCTACTACACCTCTGTGGCTGCCCTGTGTCAATCATCTACCACACCTCTGTAGCTGCCTTGTGTCAATCATCTACTACACCTCTGTAGCTGCCTTGTGTCAATCATCTACCACACCTCTGTAGCTGCCCTGTGTCAATCATCTACTACACCTCTGTAGCTGCCCTGTGTCAATCATCTACCACACCTCTGTAGCTGCCTTGTGTCAATCATCTACCACACCTCTGTAGCTGCCCTGTGTCAATCATCTACCACACCTCTGTAGCTGCCTTGTGTCAATCATCTACTACACCTCTGTAGCTGCCTTGTGTCAATCATCTACCACACCACTGTGGCTGCCCTGTGTCAATCATCTACCACACCTCTGTAGCTGCCCTGTGTCAATCATCTACCACACCTCTGTGGCTGTCCTGTGTCAATCATCTACTACACCTCTGTAGCTGCCCTGTGTCAATCATCTACCACACCTCTGTAGCTGCCCTGTGTCAATCATCTACCACACCTCTGCGGCTGTCCCGTGTCAATCATCTACCACACCTCTGTAGCTGCCCTGTGTCAATCATCTACCACACCTCTGTGGCTGTCCTGTGTCAATCATCTACCACACCTCTGTAGCTGCCCTGTGTCAATCATCTACCACACCACTGTGGCTGTCCTGTGTCAATCATCTACTACACCTCTGTTGCTGCCCTGTGTCAATCATCTACCACACCACTGCGTCAATCATCTACCACACCACTGTGGCTGCCCTGTGTCAATCATCTACTACACCTCTGCGGCTGCCCTGTGTCAATCATCTACTACACCTCTGTAGCTGCCCTGTGTCAATCATCTACCACACCTCTGCGTCAATCATCTACCACACCTCTGTGTCAATCATCTACCACACCTCTGCGTCAATCATCTACCACACCTCTGCGTCAATCATCTACCACACCTCTGCGTCAATCATCTACCACACCTCTGCGTCAATCATCTACCACACCTCTGCGTCAATCATCTACCAAACCTCTGCGTCAATCATCTACCACACCACTGTGGCTGCCCTGTGTCAATCATCTACTACACCTCTGTGACTGCCCTGTGTCAATCATCTACCACACCTCTGCGTCAATCATCTACCACACCTCTGCGTCAATCATCTACCACACCTCTGCGTCAATCATCTACCACACCTCTGCGTCAATCATCTACCACACCACTGTGGCTGCCCTGTGTCAATCATCTACTACACCTCTGCGGCTGCCCTGTGTCAATCATCTACTACACCTCTGTGACTGCCCTGTGTCAATCATCTACCACACCTCTGCGTCAATCATCTACCACACCACTGTAGCTGCCCTGTGTCAATCATCTACCACACCTCTGCGGCTGCCCTGTGTCAATCATCTACTACACCTCTGTGACTGCCCTGTGTCAATCATCTACCACACCTCTGTAGCTGCCCTGTGTCAATCATCTACCACACCTCTGTAGCTGCCCTGTGTCAATCATCTACCACACCACTGCGTCAATCATCTACCACACCACTGTGGCTGCCCTGTGTCAATCATCTACCACACCTCTGTAGCTGCCCTGTGTCAATCATCTACCACACCTCTGTGGCTGCCCTGTGTCAATCATCTACCACACCTCTGTGGCTGCCCTGTGTCAATCATCTACCACACCTCTGTAGCTGCCCTGTGTCAATCATCTACCACACCTCTGTGGCTGCCCTGTGTCAATCATCTACCACACCTCTGTGGCTGCCCTGTGTCAATCATCTACTACACCTCTGTAGCTGCCCTGTGTCAATCATCTACCACACCACTGCGTCAATCATCTACCACACCACTGTGGCTGTCCTGTGTCAATCATCTACCACACCTCTGTAGCTGCCCTGTGTCAATCATCTACTACACCTCTGTAGCTGCCCTGTGTCAATCATCTACTACACCTCTGTAGCTGCCCTGTGTCAATCATCTACCACACCTCTGTAGCTGCCCTGTGTCAATCATCTACCACACCTCTGTAGCTGCCCTGTGTCAATCATCTACTACACCTCTGTAGCTGCCTTGTGTCAATCATCTACCACACCTCTGTAGCTGCCCAGTGTCAATCATCTACCACACCTCTGTAGCTGCCCTGTGTCAATCATCTACCACACCTCTGTAGCTGCCCTGTATCAATCATCTACTACACCTCTGTAGCTGCCCTGTGTCAATCATCTACCACACCTCTGTAGCTGCCCTGTGTCAATCATCTACCACACCACTGTGGCTGCCCTGTGTCAATCATCTACCACACCACTGTGGCTGCCCTGTGTCAATCATCTACCACACCTCTGTAGCTGCCCTGTGTCAATCATCTACCACACCTCTGTAGCTGCCCTGTGTCAATCATCTACCACACCTCTGTAGCTGCCCTGTGTCAATCATCTACCACACCTCTGTGGCTGCCCTGTGTCAATCATCTACTACACCTCTGTAGCTGCCCTGTGTCAATCATCTACCACACCACTGTGGCTGCCCTGTGTCAATCATCTACCACACCACTGTGGCTGCCCTGTGTCAATCATCTACCACACCTCTGTAGCTGCCCTGTGTCAATCATCTACCACACCTCTGTAGCTGCCCTGTGTCAATCATCTACCACACCTCTGTAGCTGCCCTGTGTCAATCATCTACAACACCTCTGTAGCTGCCCTGTGTCAATCATCTACCACACCTCTGTAGCTGCCCTGTGTCAATCATCTACCACACCTCTGTAGCTGCCCTGTGTCAATCATCTACCACACCTCTGTAGCTGCCCTGTGTCAATCATCTACCACACCTCTGTAGCTGCCCTGTGTCAATCATCTACCACACCTCTGTGGCTGCCCTGTGTCAATCATCTACTACACCTCTGTAGCTGCCTTGTGTCAATCATCTACCACACCACTGTGGCTGCCCTGTGTCAATCATCTACCACACCTCTGTAGCTGCCCTGTGTCAATCATCTACCACACCACTGTGGCTGCCCTGTGTCAATCATCTACCACACCACTGTGGCTGCCCTGTGTCAATCATCTACCACACCACTGTGGCTGCCCTGTGTCAATCATCTACCACACCTCTGTAGCTGCCCTGTGTCAATCATCTACTACACCTCTGCGGTAGCCCTGTGTCAATCATCTACCACACCTCTGTAGCTGCCCTGTGTCAATCATCTACTACACCTCTGTAGCTGCCCTGTGTCAATCATCTACCACACCACTGTGGCTGCCCTGTGTCAATCATCTACCACACCACTGTGGCTGCCCTGTATCAATCATCTACCACACCACTGTGGCTGCCCTGTGTCAATCATCTACCACACCTCTGTAGCTGCCCTGTGTCAATCATCTACCACACCTCTGCGGTAGCCCTGTGTCAATCATCTACCACACCACTGTAGCTGCCCTGTGTCAATCATCTACTACACCTCTGTAGCTGCCCTGTGTCAATCACCTACCACACCACTGTGGCTGTCCTGTGTCAATCATCTACCACACCACTGTGGCTGTCCTGTGTCAATCATCTACCACACCTCTGTAGCTGCCCTGTGTCAATCATCTACCACACCACTGTGGCTGTCCTGTGTCAATCATCTACCACACCTCTGTAGCTGCCCTGTGTCAATCATCTACCACACCACTGCGTCAATCATCTACCACACCTCTGTGGCTGTCCTGTGTCAATCATCTACTACACCTCTGTAGCTGCCCTGTGTCAATCATCTACCACACCACTGTGGCTGTCCTGTGTCAATCATCTACCACACCTCTGTAGCTGCCCTGTGTCAATCATCTACCACACCACTGCGTCAATCATCTACCACACCACTGTGGCTGTCCTGTGTCAATCATCTACCACACCTCTGTAGCTGCCCTGTGTCAATCATCTACCACACCACTGCGTCAATCATCTACCACACCTCTGTGGCTGTCCTGTGTCAATCATCTACCACACCTCTGTGGCTGTCCTGTGTCAATCATCTACCACACCTCTGTAGCTGCCCTGTGTCAATCATCTACCACACCACTGCGTCAATCATCTACCACACCTCTGCGGTAGCCCTGTGTCAATCATCTACCACACCACTGTGGCTGTCCTGTGTCAATCATCTACCACACCTCTGTAGCTGCCCTGTGTCAATCATCTACCACACCACTGCGTCAATCATCTACCACACCACTGTGGCTGTCCTGTGTCAATCATCTACCACACCACTGTGGCTGTCCTGTGTCAATCATCTACCACACCTCTGTAGCTGCCCTGTGTCAATCATCTACCACACCACTGTGGCTGTTCTGTGTCAATCATCTACTACACCTCTGCGGTAGCCCTGTGTCAATCATCTACTACACCTCTGCGGTAGCCCTGTGTCAATCATCTACCACACCTCTGCGGTAGCCCTGTGTCAATCATCTACCACACCTCTGTAGCTGCCCTGTGTCAATCATCTACCACACCACTGTGGCTGTCCTGTGTCAATCATCTACCACACCACTGTGGCTGCCCTGTGTCAATCATCTACCACACCACTGTGGCTGTCCTGTGTCAATCATCTACCACACCTCTGTAGCTGCCCTGTGTCAATCATCTACCACACCTCTGCGGTAGCCCTGTGTCAATCATCTACTACACCTCTGTAGCTGCCTTGTGTCAATCATCTACCACACCTCTGTAGCTGCCTTGTGTCAATCATCTACCACACCTCTGTAGCTGCCTTGTGTCAATCATCTACCACACCTCTGTAGCTGCCCTGTGTCAATCATCTACCACACCTCTGCGGTAGCCCTGTGTCAATCATCTACCACACCTCTGTAGCTGCCCTGTGTCAATCATCTACTACACCTCTGCGGTAGCCCTGTGTCAATCATCTACCACACCTCTGTAGCTGCCCTGTGTCAATCATCTACCACACCTCTGTAGCTGCCTTGTGTCAATCATCTACTACACCTCTGTAGCTGCCCTGTGTCAATCATCTACTACACATCTGTAGCTGCCCTGTGTCAATCATCTACTACACCTCTGCGGTAGCCCTGTGTCAATCATCTACCACACCTCTGTAGCTGCCCTGTGTCAATCATCTACTACACCTCTGCGGTAGCCCTGTGTCAATCATCTACCACACCTCTGTAGCTGCCCTGTGTCAATCATCTACTACACATCTGTAGCTGCCCTGTGTCAATCATCTACCACACCTCTGCGGTAGCCCTGTGTCAATCATCTACCACACCTCTGTAGCTGCCCTGTGTCAATCATCTACTACACCTCTGCGGTAGCCCTGTGTCAATCATCTACCACACCTCTGTAGCTGCCTTGTGTCAATCATCTACTACACCTCTGTAGCTGCCTTGTGTCAATCATCTACCACACCTCTGTAGCTGCCCTGTGTCAATCATCTACCACACCTCTGTAGCTGCCCTGTGTCAATCATCTACCACACCTCTGCGGTTGTCCCGTGTCAATCATCTACCACACCTCTGTGGTTGTCCCGTGTCATTCATCTACCACACAACTGCGTCAATCATCTACCACACCTCTGTGGGTGCCTTCTGTCAATCATCTACCATACCTTGAATCCATCCACGGTGTGGTCTTCCTCTTTTCAGACTCCTCGTTACACTTCCCTCCAAGAAGGAAGCCATTGGCAGGCTCCGTTCTTCACAGATGCCTAGAACACGGTGGCCATCGACCAGAACGGCAGCACATCGGACTTCAGAGTTGAAGCTTAGCCATCCAGGGGATTCATAAACAACCACCCACCCACCCATCCACACACACCCACCACCCAAACACATACACACACTCATCACCTTCACGGACACACGGACACACAGTCTCACACACACACTATCCACTGACTCACACAGTCACACACACACCATCCACACAAACACCCACACAGATGTGTGGAAGCCGCGCTGGCACATTGGCTGTCACTATTTATGGCCTGTCTGGTGGTCATCTGATCGAGTCCCCCTAGAGGTGGGGCCTGGACTGTAATTGATCAGGACTCCCAGGTCTGGTCGTCTACGGGAGGGGTGGGGTCGTTACACATGTCAGACATTTAAACCACAACTGAACGTTATGTTAGCTTATCAGATATTTTAAAATTTATAACGCACCCTCAGTCCGGTCTATCTGGTATAGGAGTTTAATGTCTTTCTCCGTAACCATGTATACTCTCGCATCGGTAACTTGCGGGATACTGAGCCGGCCGCTCAGAAAGCAATGGCAAACTACTGAGCGTAATCTTGCCAAGAGATCAACTACAGCGGTGAAATGCTGGTGTTGACAGCTATGTCCTGTAAAGGATATGCGAACAAAAAAATAACATACACCGTCAATACATTAATTATATCGCCTCCATGAAAGAATAAGTGTACCTCCCTGCTCGACCAACCAGACAACACCCACTCTCATATCCAGAGCTTTCGTTATTTCTATGTGTGCTAATCAATATCTTCTTCTTCTTCTTCTTATTCTTTCGTTCGCTTGAAATATGTCTATAATTGCAATGTTGTCTCTTGTATGAATCTAACAGTAATCAATATATATTCATATATGTTTATTTTAATCAACATTAACTTGTATTATTATTTTCTATCTTAATATAGCTCATCTGATCTCATTTTGTTCATCGTGTACCTTGCTGTGTCGAAGTGAAGTACAAACAGCGGGAGAGTGTCCGTTTATGGGCTTCATGTATGGAGATTCCCATGGACCCTGCTATTCCCACTGTCCATCGTTTACGTGGCCGACCTCTTCTTCTGCTTCCCTCTGGTCTGTACATCATTGCTTGTTGTGGTATACTGTTAGTTGGTAATCTATGTATACGGTCAACCCATTTAACTTGCTGCCTTCTGACAAAATATGGTGCTGCTGTAACCTCCATTTTAGTCCCGGTTTGTTCTACTATTATTTTCCCCTTTCTTGACAAACTGAGTATTCTTCTCAGGAATCTAATGTCTGCTGTTTTGATATTTCTTCTCTCTCTCTCTCTCTCTCTCTCTCTCTTTTTTTTTTTTTTGGGGGGGGGGGGGGAGGGGTCATCGTCCAGGTTTGGCTTTGGTAGCATAGAGTTGGTAGGAAGATTGTGTTGTAGAGTGCTTTCTTAGTAACTATTGATACGTGTCTGTTCATTAGTATTGGTGCCATTTGTCCAGTGAGTTGGTTTGCCTTATTGCATCTATTTTCGATCTCGTCTTCTGATTTGCCATGTGGTTATTGTCACAGTCGTATATTATATACAGACGACAATTTAGAATAGGACAGGCAGAGTTAAAGAGAGCATGTAATTCATATTGACGACAGCTTAGAATAAGACAGACAGACTCATTCGAGTTCAAGGACATAGACGAGTGTTCATTGCAGACAACCACTCACGACAAGTTGAGTTGTTTGGGAAAACACAACTCCTGAAAGGAACCAGTGAAAAGGGATAATGCGAGAGCGATACCGGAAGTAAAGTGAAGAGACGAAGGGAATATGTGTTGGACATGGACATTCTTTAGGACGTTTTGACTGGGAAAGAGAGGAACATGACATAGTGAAGTGTGAGAGTGCATAACAGTGGGAACGAATAAGTGTCTGGGTAACCTCAAAAACTAAAAGGATTTATTGTAAATATAATAGTTTGACGGTAAGAAAGATGAGCGAGAGTGTTTGGATGACCCCGCTTACTTATTAAAAGGCTTTATTGTAATCTGCTATTTTAATTACAAATAAATTGCTTGATGGTTTATGGCAGCTGATGGTAGAGTGCAGTGTATTCGTAAGAATAACCATTTGCCTGTCTAAGGTTCACTATTGTCGTGAGTTATCCCTTCTTGCTTTAGTGTCTTGAGAGATATTACTTCTATAGTGTCGTCCCTGGAGTGAGGGGAATCAACACCCACATTTTTGTCCCAGTTTCAATATCACTATTCTGTAGATATCCACCAGACTCCGTCCACAACACTCCCTCAGCCCAAGGACACCTTCTTCTCACTCTTGCTCACCCCTGGATCATGCCCCCTCTCACTCCTCCCCAACACAACATACTCCACAACTCTAGCTTTACAAATAAATACAAAATAATTTATTAAGCAAAGAGTATATGTGTGAGAAGTGTGTGTGTGTGTGTGTGTGTGTGTGTGTGTATATGTGTGTGTGTAATGTGTAGAATGTATGTCGAATTCTCATGTGTCTGTAGATTCAGAGCAGCAGATCAGGAGCCAAGTCAGATTATCATCACAGCAAGGGTACGCCACAGCATGATAGCTTAGTACGTGTACATCTCACCCGGTGATGCGTCTCTTCTTCCAGACGTTGACTTTCTCCGAGATCCACTGGGTCGACTAGATGCATGATCCACCAAGAATGGTTATTGTATAATCCCCAATAATGGATCTGTCACTCACTATAACGACTAAGGTCCCTATAACTCAAATAAGTACGGATCACTGTACCAAGAAACTAGGTTTCAATGTCGCCGGTCTCACATTTGTTCTAATCCATATTCCTAGATTGTACCACACAAACTGTAAAGTACTTCTTCACTGCACTAAATTATTCCACGAGAACTTCATGTTCAAGATTCTCCTCTAGACTAACTTATTCCACGAGAACTTCATGTCAAAATGTCTTTCTCTAGACTCTATTGTTCAGTGATATGTGGTGAAGAAAAGAGTATCACCCACCCTGGGTAAATCCCTCTTGTAAATGAATCGTTTAATGTCTTACTCCACTGAGCTAGTTTCGTATGGACCCTCTGGATCCTAGGCCTAGCATAAACAGTGCTGATTATTCTTTCTTCTTGGTATTTATTCCTCTTATTACATAAAGTGAATGTTAGTTGGATGTTCTTCTTAAGGCGAGTTGACCGCCATCAAACTCAGTGTAGAGCTTCCTCATCGACGTAGGGGAACCTGTTAGAAAAAGAGACCACATCTGGTGAAGTCCGCCTGATACTACTAGCTGAATGTAGGTCGACTACCTTGCTCAGAGAGTTATCAGTGAACTAACCTCTGTCAAGGATCAGAGTGGCTCATCCCTTAATTATGAATCAGGTTAAGACAAGGAAAGATCAGTAACGGAGTGCAGAACCCCAGTGGGCAACCCACTGAAAGTTCCCACCATTGGACACTTTCCCCACCTCCCAACCAATTCCTAATCTCTCCAAATATCACCCTGCTACACTATTCACACTAGCAGAGCCAATCATCACTTCCCTACTCTAGCTAGTTTTACCAAGGCAACTGCTTATATTAATTAGGCTTAAATATTCTATCAATACTACCTCAAGCACTACCGCATAATTCCTGGATGGCTTCTACACTTGGCCATAAAGACACATGTTATCTAGTTGTTTTTATTAATCTAACACTGTAGAGCTCTCCGAACTTCATCACTGCGGTAACAAAACACGTCAATCCTAGTCACAATCCTTGGCCACACTAATGTACACGAGTCTTGTATCAGTCAAGAGCTGGAAGTGTTCTAGTCAAGTCTTTGATGTCATGCAGGTGTCTCTCAAGGGCACTAACTAATTCCAGAATCTTATCTCCCTTGAGGTTCATCAATATCACCACTGATCTCCCCCTGTCTTGACAACCCAAATCAAGGTAGCGAGTTCCTGCATTGTCTCAATGTTCACAATAACAAGCCTACAACTTTCTGTCGTGTGGTGACAATCAAAGCCATCATTTCGTTTGATGTCGGGAAATTGTGTCCTGATCTCACCGACCAGAAGTCAACAACTTGCAGCTGCGAACACAGACTGTTTTCTGTAATTTGTATCATCTGATGTTAACGACAGTGGATTTCATCACAATTATAGACTTACAGTTATCGTGTGAGTGCTTTGAATAAATAGCAGGTCCTCGACAATGACATTTTACTTCTTAAGTACTTGAAGCTCTTTACTTGTTTCATGGGGTCTTTTAGATGAATCTTTGGTTTTTTTTTTCTTCTTTAATTATTGTCATTACCTCTGTTTTACAGATGCTAATTGTCATGATATGTTTCTTACACACTTCGTTTAGTCACTTCATGTGGTTTTGTAATTCTGCTTCGGATTTTGCTATTAGTGCCTGATCGTCCTTTTTTAATGGTGTGATTTGCTGTTGGTAGTTCTTCTGTGTTCTGTAGGTCATGTGGTATTCTTGCAGTCTCTGTTTGGCTGATGTCTTAACATTTGATGCATATATAGATTATGAAAAGGAGATGGAGCATGACACAACCTTGTCGTACTTCGCAGTTTATGTGGAAGAGTTCTGAATGTCCTCCATTTGTTCTCACTATACATTTACTGTATAAGCTTCTACAAACGTTTGTTAGATGTGTACTCACTCCATATCGTTTAAGGATTTCCCAAAGCTTGTTTCTATCTACTCTATCAAATGCCTTTTCTTATTGGACTAGTTTACAAGGTGTGGACTGAGCCTGGCTCTGCAGCTAGTAGTGTTAGGATCGGCTAGCCTCTCCCAGGAGGTGTGAAAAGTGAAAATTAATAGCCTACCGATGACCCGCAGACTACACAAGTCAACCCCACCTCCCCGCGGTGTAGACCGGAAAACCATGACCGTGGGGTCGCGGGCCAACGGGGCTTTGGCTCGCCAATGGGGACGGACTCCCCTTTGGCCAGATTGTTCTGCCCTAAACCGGCGACTAGTCTAGCAAGCCGGCAGGGGATTTTCATAATGCTCGTAGACAAACTTAGACGTATACGGCCCAGTAACATAATCTGGCTTCACATTAATTGCAAAGAGAAAGTAACGATGACGAGATGTATGTTACTAATCTCATTAAGGTGTTATGACCATATGTGACATTTTAGCATGCCCTTTAGACCTTGAACGTGATCACTCACAGAAGACGGCTGCAGCCAATAATGAACACAGCGGGAGTGTATAACTTTCCACGAGCCAGCACACACGGCTGGTATACAATATACATCACTGGTATAACACACACACACACACACACTCACACACACACACACACACACACACACACACACAGCTTGTATAAAACATACACATCTACATCTCGATACCAGGACACAAACATAATGGCAACTGATAAAACAGCATACACAGCTGGTAACAAAACACACACATTCATATCTCAATGCAAGAAAACAAACATAATGGAAACCCGATAAAACAAATACGGTAAATGATTTAAAAAAATATGGCAACCGATAACACAAAAATGGTAAATGATAAAACAAAAATATGGCAACCGATAAAACAAAAATGGCAAGGGGATAAACCCAATATGGCTTCCTACAAGAAATGAAAAAGGACATAAACTAATAGGAGGGGCTAATATCAATTATATGATACATGGAAACACCTGGTTTAAACACCATGAGATACGAATTTACCCAATAAAAAGCCTTTATAAGAAAATACTTAACCAAACTGACTACATATTTATTAATAATATATATATATATATATATATATATATATATATATATATATATATATATATATATATATATATATATATATATATATATATATATGCGTTAATTAATGTTAAGACAATGTCCGGTGCTGACGGTAATAGTGATAACGTACCACTATGTGAACACATACAAGCAAGATTGAATAGAGAACAATACGTGGTTAAAAATATGAAACTTAATAAAGATGTTCTGAAAGCAGATACATAAATTCAAGAATAATACAGAGTGACTGTGAAAAATAGTTGCAATGGAATAGCTAAACTACAGAATGTACATGTACAAGTCGAAATGTTAAGGGACTCAGAGCATCAAACAAGCACATAAATATTACCTGAGTGAAGCCCAAACGCTAAGAAAGACTGAAGCAATCTTGAAGTTGATGGACAAAAGAAAACATAGTGAAAATGATAAACAAGAGTATTTATAACTCATTCCAAGAAAACAATCATAATGGCAACTGATAAAAAAACATAGTGATAGTAGGCATATGCAAAGGTTTTCATATCTTGTTTACACACATCCTTATATCGCATTTGGGGTCTTCCGGTAGGCCTCTTCTCTGTGGTTAGTTCTCCGTATAGGAGATCTTTGGGAATACGTTCATTATCCATTCGAGATACGTGGCCCAGCCACCGGAGGCGTCTCTGCTTGAGGAGGGAGTGCACTGTGGAATTATCTGATCTTTCAAGCACATGTTTGTTTGCTATATGGTCTTTCCACGATATGCCCAGGATACGTCTCAGACATCTCATATGGAAGGAATTCAACTTTCTTTCCTGTCGTGAGTACAGGGTCCAGGATTAAGACCCATAGAGTAGTGTGCTAACAACACAAGCTTTCTATGCTTGGAATTTTGTACGCTCTGTTAGTCTATTATTCTCTCAAAATCTCTTAGTTAGCCTGGGAAGTGTTGTGTTGTTGCCTTTCCAATGCGTCTGTCGATTTATGTCTCTAAGGAAAGATTATCCGACACTGTTTACTCCAAATACGCAAACTCATGGACAACTCTCAATTTGTAATTTGAAATTTTGATTGACGGAGGCACACCAGCATTTTGTTACATCACTTGTGTTTTATTTAGGCTGATGGTGAACCCAAAGTCTTTGCAGGCGGCTGCAAAACGATCTATGAGCCGTTGCAGATCTTCTGCTGCATAAGTAATCAGTGCTGCATCATCTGCAAAACGTAGTTCTCTTATGCATATTTATTTTATTTAGGTCTTTGCCTAGAGTCTTGATGGGTTAAAAAATTTGCTATAGGATCTTGTATGGAGGTATATGCCTTCAGTGGCAGTCCCAAATGCCTGCCTTAAGAGAACGGTGAAGAAGATACCAAAAAGTGTAGGAGCAAGCGCGCAGCCCTGCTTTACTCCACTGCTGACGCTGAATGTAAAACAGCATACACAGCTGGTATAAAACATACACATTTATAACTCAATGCAAGGAAACAACATTAATGGTAATTGATATAACTGCATACACAGATGGTATAAGATTTACACATTTATATCTCTATGCAAGTAAACAAACACAATCGCAACTGATAAAACAGCATACACAGCTTGTATAAAGCATACACATATCTCAATGAAAAAAAAAAAAAAAACACACACATTATGGCATCTAATAAAACAACACACACAGCTGGTATAACACATACGCATCTATATCCCATTGAAAGAAATCAACATAATGGCAAACCGATAAAACAAATATGGCAACCCGATAAAACAAAGGTTCTGAATGATAAAACAAAGATGGCAACTCGATAAAACCAATAAGGTAAGCGATAAAAACACATATGGATGGCAACCGATAAAACAAAGATGTCACCCCGATAATGCCAAGAGGACAAAGAGGACATAAACTAATAGAATTTGCTTATATCAATGATATGATAATTGGAAACATCTGGCTTAGACACCATAAAATACGACTTTACACATGGAAAAACCCTGATACGAAAATACTGAACCAAATTGACTACATACTTATACATAAAACATTTAGAAATGCATTAATTAATGTTGAGACAAAGTCACCGGTTTCTGTGGCCAAGGGCTTGAGAACGCGGTTTGTGAGCCCGTATACCCGGGTTCGAAACACAGCAATGCTAGTTTTTTTTTCGAAAAGATATAGAAGCCGGTCGTTCAGAAATCAATGGCAAATTACTGAAAATAAAATTTGCCTAGTACATCAACAGCAGCTGAAAAATGCTGGTGCTGACTGCAATGTAACGTAAGGGATACGCAACAAAATAAAATAAAAAAAAGACAAAGTGCGGTGCTGACATTAATAGTGGTCACGTACCACTATGTGAACAAATAAAACTAATATTGAATAGAGAACAAAAAGTGGTTAAGAATGTGAGAATTAATAAAGATGTTCTGAAAGCAGATACAGAAATTCAAGAATAATACAGAGTGACTGTGAACATTAGGTACAATGCAATAGCTAAAATCAAGAATGTAAATTAACAATGGGACATGTTAAGATAAATAAAGAAATAATAAGAGATACATTTGTGAAAACAAAAGAAAGTTGGTTAAACGAGCAGTGCAAGAAAATTAAATTAAATTCTATTATAGATTAAAAGAAATATGCACAAAAAAGTCACGGGAAGAAAAATAAGAGTAAACGCAAGGTGTTTGGAATTTAAGAAAAAAAAAGGAAATATATTATTGAAGGAAGGCTCGATAATGAAGAGGCGACATGTGTATATAAAATAATTATATGATGGAGAAAGGAAAGAATTAACAGGAAAAAAATACCATAGAAGGTCAACCTATTCTATAAGAAGACTTTGTCAAACATATAAAGAAAGGAAAAACATCCGGGCCAGATAGAGTCACAACAGAATAAGTAGAAGTACTGGGGGAAATTGGAGTAGATATATTAAACAAAATGTTGAATGATGTATACAGCAGTGGATATTTACCGAGTGTTATGCTGAAATATGTATTTATAGCTATATTAAAAAGACCAGGAGCAATTGAATGCGGACATTTTCGTGCAATCAGTCGCATAAACCATGTTGTTATTTGTTCAATTATAATCAGAAGAACAAGACAGAAAATAAAAATATGGTGAAGAACAGTAAGGATTTGTGGAAGGAAAGAGTACAAACAGTGCAGTATTTACATTACAAATACTATAGAAAGATCAATAGAGACACACACACACACACACACATATATATATATATATATATATATATATATATATATATATATATATATATATATATATATATATATATATATATATATATGTCATTCATTGATTATACCAAGGCATTTGATAAGTAAAGCATGATGATCTGATTAAAATGTTGGAAGATATCAACAATGATTGGACATATCTCAGAATAATAAAGAATATTTACTGGAACCAAGTAGCAGCAATTAAGAATGGAAATAAAGAAGGCAATTATGAATAAATAAAGCTAGGAGTACGACAGGGATTTGTTTTGTCACCGGATCTCTTTTCTCAATATAGGAAAAGAAATAATGAGAGAGATCAAAGAGAAGCCTGGAATGTTAATAGAGCTTTCAATATAAACACTCCACGCTATGGAGATGGCACAGTATTGGTGGCGGAATATGCAAAATATCTACGACAATTGTTAGACATTGTGGTAACAGAGAGTGCACATAAAGGACTCTCCTTAAATATAAAGAAACCAGTAACAATGGTGATATCAAAGAAACAAAGGACATCAAAATATGAAATAGGACTAGAAGGGAATATTCTTAACAAAGTGAATATATCTAAATTATCCAGGGGAATTTATAATATCAGATGGACGATGCACAACATAAATTAAGAACAGAATAGGGCAAGTAAAAGCAGCTTTTCAGAAAATGAAAGGTATCTTGTGCGATAAGTCACTATCATTGAATGTAAGAAAGAGAGTGTTGAAATTATAAATTGAACCTGTTTTGCTGTATGGCAGCGAATCTCGGAATGTACATGAACACATTAGGAAGCACTTGAAAACAAAAGAGATGTGGTTCCTGGGATAACTTTTTCCAAGTGCTAGACTCCAGTGCTAGACCCACATCTGTAGAGACCAACCGCTACTAGGTGGCTCACGTGCTCCTATAATGACATCAGTGCTAGACCTATACCTGTAGAGGCCAACCCCCACTAGGTGGCTGACGTGTTCCTATAATGCCGGCCGCCATTACTTGCCAAGACGTTTCTTGGTACACATGTGAGACATCATCACGTGATCTGCACTGTTTTGTCAAACCTGTGGTTCTGTACATCTGATTTCCACAAGAATTTGTTTGGATTTGTTTTCCCTAGCCTTTGAGTGTCCCCAGGCTACCTACAAGGCGTGTTTTGTGGCTCTCTTCCTCTGGTTTCTGTAATTGAACAATCCAACATGGAAGACCCTGCAAGTAGCTTCGGTACAATTGACATAACTCTTGGGCTCATTGGAACATATACACTCTTGTACCACTATAATATGTACACACGACAGAGGGAGGTACCCAATCTAGTCTGGGACACTGGAACACACACACACACACACACACACACACACACACACACACACACACACACACACACCTGTACCACTGTAACGTGGACACACGATAGAGGGGGGAGGGGGGGGGGTTACAATAGTCTGGGTCAACATGGGGCTCAGGTAAATTGTAAAAATGAATTCTGGTGCCGATTAAAACTCGTGGTCAGCATAATGGCAGTCAAGCATCTAGCCATTATAGAGGCCAACCACATGCAGCTGTCATGAAACATAACACTACATATTTACACAGGGATATCGAATAATAACCATGCAGAACACAATAGGCAAGCTGCTGGAGAAGTTAATTGCCAGAAAAATATCAAGCCAGCTGAAGAGGCAAGGTGTTTCCCACATATCCTGGGAGGGTACCGTCCTAAATGAGACATCTGGACCAATGTAGCAGTTGTTGCCCATGATGTCTATGAAGGTTTCCACTCAGACAATGAAACATTTGCTTCAGCGATTGATCTTGAGGACGCATACAACATAGTACCATTGGATTTCTTAATGTTTCAGCTTCTTGAACTCAAGATAAGTCCTTACCTCCTTAGCGGGATCGCTGCTGCCCTCCTCCAACGGAAAATAGTCTTTAGATGTGGCAGTTGGATTTCAGAACCAACAACAATATATCCTGGTCCACCACAGGGATCACCATTATCTCCGGTGCTGCTCAACGCCTACAATGTGAGAATCACCAGCGAGCAAACCATAGGACAGGGGAGGATATTTTCGTATGCAGACGGTATTTTAGTGTATCGCGAGGGTAAGGACAGAGATAAGGTTGCTGTGGAACTACAAACCGAACTCAATCGCACAAGCACTTGGTGTGTTGAAGCTGGGGCAATGCTCAACCCAACAAAGACAACAGTGTCATGGTTCTCTTTAAATAATCATATTGTCAACACCCCAACGCCAACTGTAAATCTGGGTTCAGAGACTATGGAATGAACACAGGCAATGAATTACATTGGGAAACGATTTGATAGAAGCCTAGCTTATGCTTAGCAGGTAGACCAGGTGATAACAAAGGCCAAGCAGGGTTTGGCTGCGATGCGGGTGATGGCGTCGGCAAACTGTGAGCAGCGCTATTGCCATGGATCAGTTTATACAGGTCTGATCATGGCATGAGTAAGTAACAAGCGCGGTCTACGTGAGAAGACCGTGCGAAGTGACCTACCACGGCATTGGTCACAAAAGCGTGAAAAGTATTTAGGACGTTTTGTGCGAGGACAAAACGTCACATTAGATCAGTTGGTTTTGACCTACTGTCGAGTGGCGACGTAGTTCTGAGCTTCGTAGCACGGCCACCAAAAGTGCCGCTACATCTGTGATTATTGTTTATGAAGTCATTGTGGACTCTAGGTATCGTTTTGTGGCGTATATATTAATATATGTTATTAAACGCCTAGAGTCAAAAGAAGATGTGAATTTGAACTGTGTCCGGTGATAGGGACCCACGGTACTGGCTAGCCAGTGTTAGACAGGAGACAGGTTAGCTGCAGGTACTGCAACATAGCAGTGGCAGGTAGCCATGAAACAAAGGTCATGGTTGTTTACATACAGTTCGAGGAAACCTGTACTCGGGTCAGACACATGTCTATCGGACCACACCAGGCGCCACTGGAATCACGGGGTGTAAGTTTCCGTGATCCGGCTGAACGTACCTGTTTTAGACAGACGGGTTTAGGACTGCGACATGGACGGACGTAGGGTTGTGGCTGTGATTCTTGAATGTATCGTTCTGAGAGTAGGATCGAATGTGTGACAGACTTTGTAGAGTAACTATGGTTGAGTTGGAAAGTGCATAATGAGAATCAGCGTGAGCTTTGTAATATAGTATGGATAATTATAATGGTACTAGGATATTTGTGGTGATTGTTGCGTGTTGCTGAAACGCAACCCGTGCGAGATTGCGCACATGTACATCATTATTGATTAAACGTATATACAATTCAACGGCTGTGCGTACGAGTGCGTTTTTGTATGCGCGAAATTGTTCACGTCTGTCCTGAATTGCGAGCCAGATTTATAAGTATCTAAGAACACGACATCCGGTTGGTCCATTGAGTTGCGTTGTGTTGACTTAAAGAAGTAGCTGTCGTCACTTCTACAGTTCCGGCGCTCATAGAATATTCTTGATGCACACAGTAACATACATGTGTACGAGCGCCGCAATGAAAACTATCAACCATAAGAATATACATAGCGGATAGCCAGCATCTAGCGTGATTGATTCAACGAGGTGAAAAAAAAACACATGGCGTTAACCTCAAAACTTACGGTAAAATGGCGACGGCGTGACGCGTTTATTCTTCTGGAGACGCTGTTAAGTGTTTTCCTGTGGATTATGTGGTGTTATTTCGTATTCGTTTATTGGACGTGTTCAAAAGAAGCCACGGAAAGCAGGCGGTGGATGAACCTTTGAGGGCAGCCGACATATATTTGTTGGTTAAGGTCTCAAGTTTCGCGACGGCAGGCAGAAGATCTCTTTAGTGGCACAATGGCTGCGGTCACCCGGCCAGTATGGTCACTGCAAAGAAGGAAAGCAACGGCAAACTACCTTCTTTAAAAGTCCCTAGTTCATTATGATTCGCCTAAAGACAGATCATCGCCAGACAAGGACAGAGACATTAATATTAGCAACATGGAACGTTAGCACGTTAAACGACGACGAAATGTTAAATAACATCAAACAAGAAATGGATAGAGAGAACATTAATATTTTAGGGATGTGCGAAACGAGATGGACAGGAGCAGGCATCAAGATAGATGAAGATTTTAAGATTATTTATTCTGGAGGGGAAGATCGACACAAGGGGGTGGATGAGGTAACAATTATCTTGGACCGGCAAACATCAAAATCTGTTCAAGTATATTGGACCGTGGCAGACAGAGTGCTACTAAATCAAATCAAATCAAATCAAATCAACTTTATTAGGGTCACAAATTGGGCGCGCAGGCCCGTCTTACATTCGGCCCTTCCAATCACTCGTCTTTCGTTCATCAAGAGCATTATACATTTACATAGGAAGAAAAATAAACATTGTGAAATGAATGTTGTAAACATAAACAAGGCAAATTACCATGTTATGAGGCCCATCTCCCACCTATCCATACATCAACCCACCCACACACACACACCCCCACCTACCCACACGCACACCAAGGGACACATACACACCCCCACCTACCCCCGCACACTCACACCAAGGGACACATACATACCCCACCAACCGACCCATCCCCCTCCCGCACAACCCCCACCCACACACACTGCTTTCACCTGATCCCCCAACCAACCCACACATCTCACATCCACTCACACATCCCCAACCATACACACACATCCCCACCAACTTACATGTCCCTACCCCCCCCCCCACACACACACACCTCCATAACCACCCATACATCCCCAACCCACTCACACACACCCCACCTCCCACCCACCCACGCCTTAACCTAATCCCCCACCACACAATCCCCCATCCGCACATCACATACACCCCCTACCACGCACTATTCCCAACCCACGCACCACACACACATATCCCTCACCAACACATCCCCACTTACACACCACACAAATATCCCCCACCCATATACCACACAATATTCCCACCCACACCCACACAGATACCCTTACCCATCCACCCCACTTACCCCCACTCACACACCACAAAAATCCCCCACCCACACACACATACCTCACCCACACAATATCCCCAACCAACACACCACACACCTCTCCCCACCCACACACGCATTCCCTACCCGTCCACCAACACACACTCACTCACGCATACATCCTCCACTACCCACCAACACACCCCACCCACCCACCCCCAACCAAACATCTCTCGATCACAATATCCCTAGCCACACACATCCTCCACCCACTCACACATCCCACCCCGACACATACAACTCCTTCACCCACCTACACATCCCTAAGCCACACACACCCCCACCCACAGATTCCCCATCCACACACACATCTCCCACCCACATACTTCTCCCAACCACCACAATCCCCTACTCACCCACACATATACCCCACCCATATGCACATTCCCCGCACCCATCACACACATCCCCCACACCACACACTATCATCCACCCATACCACCACAAACATACCCTCCACCCACACATCATTCACATATCCCCCACCAACACACCGCACACATATCTCAAACCCACACACCATACACTTCTCCCCACCCGCCCTTGCATCCCCAATCCACCCAACACAATCCCCTACCCACACAACCCCGCCTCCCACACATACTTCCTCAAACCATCCCCACATCTCCACCCACATAAACACACATCCCCGCATCCGTCCCATACACATATCCTCCACCCATACACACATCCCCCACACCCATTCCCACACCCCTACTTTCACCCCCACACATCCATCCACACATCCCACCAACACCCACAAATACCACTACCCACCAAAACCCACACACCCCAACCCATCCAAACGCATACCCCCACCCACACACCCCCACCCACACATATCCCCACACTCACACACATCATCCACATACACTCACACTTCCTCACATCTAGACACATACAGTTAAATTACTAGTTAAACTACTAGTTAAATTAAGCGGCAGTCATTTCAGCATAAATGTTATTCAAGTACAGGGAGGGCTACTGTCGAAGGCGGAAGAGCCATGAACCAGGCAGACATTCTGAATGCTCAACGACAAGTAAGTCGTTTACGAGAACCAAGCGATGACTGGTAATCTACAACCATGGTCAGGCTGCGAGAACAGCAAGTTAAAAGAGGCGTGGCCAAACACGAACACTACGCAGGAAGCCAAAGAAGATTGATAAACCAACACATAACTGGTGTCGTGAGCCGCTACACGTTGCGGGATTTGCTGAGGAGGGGATCCGATCGCTTATGGACTGAATGGTTTGATGTGCAATGAGGTTGATCTGTCGATTAACTACCTAACTAACTACACATTTATAAATATACTTGCACCGATTATCAGTCTGACGGTGTCAACAAGATTTAATAAAGAAATATGTGATAATGAAACTGTCAACATAACACTACTTATTAAGCTTTATACATATACTTGCACCGACTGGCAGTGTCAACGAGAATTAACTATGAAATCTGGTTTTATGGAGACGAACACTGTGCTAAGTCTGTGACAACGTAATCGTGTTTCCAGTATTATCTTTGTTTATTTTGTATGCAATTTCGCACACATGTTATCAACAACTCGTGTGATCTCTGACAAATCTGGACAGACAACTTCACTTTTCTAATTAGCCACACATGTGTTAAGTGAATAAATATATCATCATGGAAAACATGTTCCGTGAGTGAACGTTACAAAGTACTTGAAAAAAGTGTTTATAATTTACAGGAAATACTGGGTTTTGCTAACTCAAGACTGAATAAGAAATTAACACCTGCTCTCTGGACAACAGGATTGTGAGAGCTGATGTCCCAAGCGTCACGATAGATGGTCGAAGCGTCAACAGAGAGAACAAACTGAAGTAAATGGGAATCACATTTGACAGGAGCCTGTCCTTCAAGGACGATGTGGAGACGGTTGTGACAAGGTCTCAAAAGGGACTCAATGCACGTAAAACTATGGCTGCAATGGACACAGAGCAGAGAAAGCTTTTCACACTATACCAGCACTTGTTCCTCTCAGTGATTGATTATGGACTAGTACTGTTCACTGTCTCAAAGAGTCAGCTGGTGAAGTTAGAGCGCATACAGAACGAAGCGATGCGAGTCATTCTGGGATGCACCAGGGACACCCCAGTTGTGTGTATGCGTTACATCCTTGGTCTGCCGATTATTGCTAGTAGGCTCGAGGTGATGCAGGCGAAGGCATAGCTCAGAGTAGCTGCAGACACAGATCACCCGTTGCATGAGGCGCTGGACGTAGTTAAGGGTCAGCGACTGATAAGAGGGAAATCATGGATGGCTCAGGCAGAGGATACGATCAGACAGGTGTGCCCCTTGGAGAAAATTAGGCGTGGAGAGGAGTGGGTCAGAGTGCCAGCGGAGCAGTCAGACTTGTGCAGAGTTATAATCACATTGAGCCGGGAGTGCAGGGAGTAGCCAGCAGGGGCCATGGAAGTGGAAATCCAGCAATTAATTCAGGATAAGGCTCGCTCAGGTGATGTGATTATCTACACAGATGGTTCGGTGTTGAGAGTTAGGAGAAGTGCCTAGGGGTTCTTAGCAAAAGCTAATTGTCGACGTTTGGTGCAGGAGAGCCTGGCATATGATACCACAACATCTAACTTCAGAATGGAGGTGGAGGCGGTCAGTGCAGCTTTCCGCTGTATGGAGAATACGATACAAACATACACACACACATCGTGATTATAACTGACTCAGAAAGAATGCTGAGGAAGGTTAGGACAGGCATGCTTCAGGTAGAGTGGCTTGCTTCGCTTCGGAGGTCACGGATGGCAAGCATCGCCTGGATCTTTTCTCAGGGGCATGCCGGTGTGCTGGGGAATGAACAGGCGATCAGATTAGATGGCTCTGCAAAACTTGGTGAAGTATTGATGCATGACAAGGCAGACGTGGTTGCGGCCTTGTGGGAGCAGGTTTACACCTCGGAAGAGCAAATGGATCATCATGGTCTGGTAAGAATGAGACAGCGAGGAGTGACGAGGGGATCTGGCTGACGCTCGACGCTCAGAGGAAAGGCGAGACGGATATGTAATCAGATTGCTATTGGTACTATCAGTGTTGGAACTTTTCGCTGGCTTCTGGGGATGTGGACGGAGCGCTTATGGAAATGCCCCGAATTATGTGATGTCGGTTCTTAAATCAATCAATCGTTAACACCCGAAGCTGAAGGAATGCAACAACGGTCCAGTAACTCCATTAATCTGTAGAAATACCGAGAGAGATATGATACAATGATGAAGTTACAAGGGGACATTTTCACAAGTGGAACGAAAAAGTTGGCTTCTACCTTCTCCCCGAAACCATAATTTGAGCCGGTGTGCCGAGGTTGTGATCTTAGGAAGGAGGTAGTGTGACCCTGATCGACTGCTGTTCCAAGGAGACATTAACTGAAACGGGTCCTCGCTGTGTTTCACATTGTCCAGATCTTGTGACATTCTATTTTTGTGTCCTCCAATGCTGACATTTTATTATGAGCACTAACCTTAATCTCAAACTGGTAGTTCGATGTCCTTACGGGCTTCGTGACTCTATGAAAGTGATAGTTCAATGTCCTTATATTATCAACCAATCATGTGTCATGCCGAAAAGCGTGGGTGGTCATGATTCGCCATTTCACTCGATCACCAGAGTCGTAGATCAGCTCACTGTTCCTGTCTCGACCATGCCATGTGACCAAGCCATACAGGTATTTTCTTCTCGGTCTTCCCTTTGGTCTGTTCCCTTCGATCTTGCCAGTTGTCACTAAGTATTCCAATCCATTTTGTCTCAAAACATATCCAAAAAATGTTGACTGTCTACGTCTAATTTCTCGAATGAACTTGCGATTTTCATTTGTCTCCTGTAGTACTTGGTCATTGGTTTTTCTGTCTGTCCATGGTATTCTTTGCATTTTCCTCAGAAACAACATTTATGCAGCCATCAGATGTTTTTCAGCTTGACTGTTCATTGTCCAAGTTTCACATCCATACAAAAGAACAGGCTCTATGTAACCCCTCAACACACGTTTTCTCGTTTCCTTCGACATCTTTTTATTGGTCAGAATGTTTTTCATCTTACTTAAGGCTACTTTCGCCATGACGATTCTTGTTCTAATCTCTTCAAGGCATCTCCCGTCAGATGTTATGATTGTTCCGAGATAATTGTACCAATTTACGTCTTGAAGAATATTCTCATTTATTTGTATATTGTGGTATTTTGTTCGTCCTAGTGACGACCATAATCTGTGTCTTTATACAAATTAATTCTAACTCCGATTGTTCACTGTGTGCAACAACCGCATCTACTAATTGTTGCAGATCCTGCTCATTGTCCGCAATCAATACTGTATCATCTGCATATCTAATATTATTGATGTTTCGTCCTCCAATGCTGATTCCATTTATATCTTCTACATTTCTGGAAATATTTTCACTGTATAGGGAAAAGAGATCTGGAGACATTACACATTCCTGCCTAACACCTCTCTTAATAGGCTGATATTGTCCCACTTCATTATCAATCCTTATAGCAGCTTGTTGTTCCAATATATGTTTTTTATAAGTCTAATGTCTTTGCCATCAATTTGTAGGTCTGCAAGCATATCGATCATTTTGACATGTCTAACTCTATCGAAAGCCTGTGTGTAGTCAATAAAGCAAAGATGTATATCTTTGTTTACTTCTATAGCACGTTCAATAACTGATCGCAGCATATACACATCATTTACTGTACCCTTCCTTACATTATATCACGAGATTAATCTCAACTGATAGTTCCATGTCCTTACATTTTATCAAGGGCTTTGTGACTATGAAACCGAGATCGCAATTCAGAGATAGCGAAAGAGTGCACAGTGTTGGCAATCTCAGATTATTCCTTGTGGTGACCTGGGCATGCTTGCTGATGCGTGCTGACGGATTCGTAATGTAATATTTTGATTTAAATGTCCAGTGAGAATTATACTTAGGAGTACATATATAACGTGAATGAGAGATTCCAAGGTTAACATTTAACAATCTAATTTATGCTACTGACAGAAGCAAAATCAGTACTTGTGGGGCTCCTATCTGGGAAATAGCCAGTACTATAGTGTGTTTTTTTGTTGTTGCCTCAATATAAAATTCAATATCTCAGTAACCAACTGATAGAAAATGATGAGATTTAGTATATAACCTTATCATTATGTCCACCCAACAACAAAATTTTTGTTCTGGAGATTTTACGGCAGATTTCAAAGTTAGTTTATATGCGGTATATTAATTAAGACTTAGAGATTACATCCATCATTTTAACAGTATTACATCTTCACCAAGACACGTCCCCGCATTTTTAAAAATTTTCACGTGATTTCCGTTTTGAAACAAACAGCGCGAAGATTCAGAGGTGTCTCCAAATGGGGGTTCTTTCATGAAACGTGATTATATAAATAAACTAGCTGACAAGGCCCGGCTTCTGGCGGGGATCTATCTATCTATCTATCTATCTATCTATCTATCTATCTATCTATCTATCTATCTATCTATCTATCTATCTATCTATCTATCTATCTATCTATCTATCTATCTATATGTCTGTCTGTCTGTCTGTCTGCCTGCCTGCCTGCCGGCCGGCCTACTCACCCACCCACCAACCGACCGACCGACCCACCGACCGACCGACCCATCGACCGACCCACCGACCGATATCTATCTATCTATCTATCTATCTATCTATCTATCTATCTATCTATCTATCTATCTATCTATCTATCTATCTATCTATCTATCTATCTAGCTAGCTATCTATCTATCTATCTATCTATCCATCCATCCATCTATCTATCTATCTATCTAATCTATCTGTCTGTCTGTCTGCCTGCCTGCCGGCCGGCCCACCCACCCACCCACCCACCCACCGACCGACCGACCGACCGACCCACCCACCCAGTCAGCCAGCCAGCCAGCCATCCACCTACCCACCCACCCACCTACCTTTCTGCCTACCTACCTACCTACCTACCTATCTTTCTGTCTGTCTGGTCTGTCTGTCTGTCTGTCTGTCTGTCTGTCTTTCTGTCTATCTATCTGTTTGTCTCTCTGTCTGTCTGTCCGCGCTATTACATATTGATAAAAGTTACTGGAAAAAACGTCAGGACCATGTGTTGAAAGAGGAAGAGGACTATTGGAGAAAGGATGGATTGCATTTTATGCAACTGAGAGCAATCATCAACCTACTGGAATCGTCCGACACAGGTTAAGGTCTCGGCAGATCGCAGACCTTAATCTACGTACACACTTACTGGGATATTTTGCTCCAACTATTCAGACGAATTGCAGGCCCTAAACATTACAGCATCAGCATCAGCTGAAGAAACAAGAAGGAAATGAAAAATAAGGTAAGAAATATATTCTACTTTCCTGTTAATTTACAAATTATTTACCCCGTGCCTCTAAATTCTCTGTCTTTACTAATATTACACATTGCACCCCTCTCGGGAATCTCCGTGGTGAAGTGGTCAAGCCATCTGACTCGGGCTCCGAAGGTTGTATGTTCGATTCCGGGCCGCGTCCTTCATTTTACGAGTGCATTTTTTCGGAGACTCCCTAGGGTCGTCGCTGGAACTACGGAGTTCGTGCTTTGTGCGACGCTTTCCGCGCTGCGGAAAGAAACTGAGCCATATGGGATAAAAACCCGGTGCAATGCAGCCAACCCTGTCGATTTTAAGCGAGTTCTTTCATTGCACCCACTCCCATACGAATCCGGATACGCCTTTGTGTGTCATCAGAATTGACAGGTCTCCCATTACCGTAAAAATAACTTTGTTAACGAGAAATCACTAGTTGTTCAGCAAAACATCAAAGGAATGTCGCCGTTTTCAATGATTTAAGTTGTTTTTGGACCTATCAAAGACATATTCCTTGGGTGGGGGTAAACAGAAGACGGCTGGAAAAATTTCATAACGATGCAACAGACAGTTTTCAAAGTAATTGATCGTGAATGAAGGCAAACAAATGTGGACATACTATAGGGACACTACTTTCTGAACTTAGCAGTCAGCATAAAGTCACCATACAGTGGATACCATCCCACTGTGGAGTACCCGGAAACGAGACAGCCTGATCGATTGGCTAAGGAAGGAGCAATAGAAGAGTAACCTGATGAACCCGATACATATCACCAAAAGAAAAAAATTATCAAATCAGTTAAAAAGCCACCAAAACTTGCTCAAGACGAAAACTACCTTATGGACAGACCAGAACAAATCATTATTCTGCGTCTCAGAACAGGACACAATAGATTACGCAACAACATGTATACAAAATTCAAGATTGGTGTATCACAAATGTGCACATGTGGATTGGCGCCGCAGGCAGCATATCACATACTCTAAGACTGCCGAAAATACGAACGAAAGAACGAACAATCTTTCGAAAATACTGCCGAAAAGACTGCAGAAAATACAACATTTCTAGGCAAACCTTCCTGCCTAGGAACACAACAGTTAAAGATAAACTATATGGACCACTGGGTGAACTTAAAAAAAGACAGTGAAGTTCATACAAGAGACAATAGTGCAATTACAGACATATTTCAAGCGAACGAAAGAAGAAGAAGAAAACAACAAATAATTATACAAGAAATGCAAGAAGCCATGACCATTAGATACATTCCTCTTCTTATTCTTAAGATTCTTGTGTGTAGCAAGCGATGAAGATGATGACTCTTCAGTAATCTTTACCATCTGATACTTGAGTAATATCTTGACATTATTATTTGTTGTCCTACTGTTGTCACACACATTTCTCTGTCTGCCTCTGCTTCTCTTGTCAAGCATGTTCCCGAGTAAGTCTCTTCTCTCTAATACTTCTCTTGGATTACATGTCAGAATACATATCTTGTGATTACATGTCAGAATACCTGTCTTGTAATCACTTGTCAGAATACACTTCTAGTTCTCATATATCTATTCGTTCTCTACAAGAAGTCAAATATGACAAACAATCTGCTTGATCACACAGGCTGCCTATACTTCTGGGGTCACCTAAACACACGGACAAACACATTTGCATAACATATAGATGTGTGTAAACATGTTAATGTGTAAATTATTCTGGTAGAAATATTAAACATTACATAATAATATGTGCTTAAAAATACAAACACACATTCAGATCATACATCATATAATTATATAATGGATAACCTATACATTCAGACACATATATTATATTTTTTAATGGATAACCCACACATCCAAACCCATTATTATATATGTATAATGGACAATCTTAAAATATCCAAGCTGTATTTAAGTGAAAGTACATGTTAGAGACTACTGACAGCAATTTCATACTCCACATCTCCATCACGTGCATTTAATAACATTTGATTTAGATAATGAGCAGGATTGTCTGGCATGTCAGACCGGAAGTCGATTACTTCTAAATAGTGTGGTTCCCTTGAGGCTTGATGTGGATAGCTGTCAGGATTGTCTGGCATGTCAGACTGGGAGTCGATTATTTCCAAGTATTGTGGGCCCTGTGGGCCTTGATTTAGATTATGATCATGATTGCCTAGCATGTCAGACCGGAAGTCAATAATATCCAAGTATTGTGGGTCCTTTGGGGCTTGATGTTGATAATGAACAGGCTTGTCAACCATGTCAGACCGGAAGTCGGTAATTTCCATGTAGTGTGGGTCCCCTGGGCCTTGACGTGGGTTTTGAACAGTCTGGTCTAGAATGTCAGACCAGAAATCCATTATTTCCTCGTACTCTGGGTCCTCTGGGGCTTGTGCTGCCCGTACCTCTTCTAAAACATGGCGTGATCCTAGTTTGATAATATAGCACACACATGTAAAGGTAATTTATGCTTGGTGATAATGAAGAACACATGTGTACATGCATGTGAGAGTAGACACACTCTCTCACACACACACACACACACACACACACACACACACACACATACACACACCACATGATGGATACAGATGACTGATTCTCTGGAGGAAAACAATTGTATGAACGTGATCAGATGAGATCCAGGCTACTTCAGAGCACACAATACAACACACACACATGTGTACGCACACACCCACGCGCACACACGCGCGCACACACACTCTAACAGTTCAGATGCATGTCTGTGCTCTACATTATGGAAGGAAGAGGCTGAACATAAAAGAACTGGCATCCTAACTTCATACATTTTTGCAATAGTCTCACTTGTTTAGATTTCACTAGTCCAAAACCTCAATGTTCAATGCTGCCATTGTATTTATCCAGTCACTTCCTTTTCTTTTACTGCTGGTCTCTCAAACTGAGTTACAGTGTTGTTCCATTTGTTTATAGTTCACTGGCACTCCTGGATTGTGTTGTATCAGTATGGTGTACAGCTGCACAGCATATTTTGGGGATGGTTTCTTTTGCAGTTTGCGGTAAACATTTGTTGAAATCAAATGTATTTGTTCTGCGCTGTGAGGTCAGATAGAATCATATTAATTTGATGCCTAGATAAACAGCAACTGGAGGTTCCATAAATCCATTGAATGACCTCTGTGCTTGTTTAAGTATTGCACTGTAGAAAGTGAGTAAAATCGAGCTATGGTCGCTTACTCTGTACTGGTTTTCTACTTCCCTACTTAATGCGTCTTGGTGTATCTGAGATGGTGAAAACAAGATATGTAGTTGAAGATGTGTGTCACATTCTGGAGTAGAAGGTAGACGAATCTCTTGCAGTTTTGATCAGGATTAGTGAGTGACAAATTTCAACCTCCTCATTTCTTAGATCAAGTTAGCTATATCCCCAACTGTAGAAATGACTATTAATGGCTCCAGCTAATACAGAACTGAGATTAAGAGTTTACCATTCCAACAGTTTTAGTTCCAAAGTTATATTTCTGTCTAGACTAGCTTCGATGTAGCAAAAGAACATATATTTCGATCCATCGCGTGGAAACTTTCTCAGATGTGCATGGTATTTGTTCTCATAGTGATTAGAACTTCCCCTTTTCGTCTATTGCTTTTCGCTGATCTGAAGGATCAGCATTATGGCATCTTAAGTGATGAATTCACTTTCAAATGAATCTCTTGGATATGGAATATGTATCTCTCAAATGACATAATGTGTCCCCATGTTTGCTGGCATCTTCTGCTTCACAGATTTTTAATGAATAGATGAAATCACATTTCTTTATTTCAGGAATAGTTGAAATCGCAGTTAATTATTTCATGATTAGTTGAAATCACAGATTGCAGAAATCACACAACTTACGTGAATTAACTAGATAAATCCTTCAAGTTGAAATATACACAATTTCGCACAGTAATGTCACTTATCTACCACGGTAATTTTAAGCTGACTAACATGTCTTTCTGTTTACACAATACTGGCTTGCGTTGATAGATCATAATTGCTTCTGCAAATTTTAACAAGCGAGTATTTTGTGTGTTAAACAACACGCGAAAGGCAGTGTTTCTGTCCACAACATGGCCACTGTCGACGATGTGCCTACCTATTGAAGACGCCGGGAGCTTCCGATGTGTCGGCCCCACGAGGCTAGCATCTCTTGTGTGTTGTATCTTGTTGACCCATTGAGGTATGTGTTCTAACACCCGTTTGTTAAGCTGTCTCTCAGTTCTACCAATGTAAACGGCCTGGCATCTACATGTGAATTGGTAAATACAATTGTTTGTGGCGTACAGAGGAACAGGCTCTTTGACTGCTGGTGTAGGAATCGGTACGGTTTTAAATCTAATGACTGGAGTTGCCGCACAGAATGTTCGGCCTACAGCTGTAGTAAGCCGGTCTTGTACACGTTGCATTACGTCATCCCCTCGAAAGGTTAGCTGGATGAATACCTTGAGTTTAGGGACTGTAGTTATGTCTTCTTTGGGTTTGAGCTGTTGGCAGTGGCGCTTTATAAATCCTGTGGAGTACCCATTCAGGTTTAAGACATTCTTCAGAGTTTCAAATTCCTCTGTCAGTGTGTCCTGCGTGCATATCTTTCTAGCACGGTCAAACAAGGTCCGTACTAAGCCCCGTTTGTACTGGACAGGTGTGAAGCTTTGAAAATTTAGGTATTGGCCAGTCCATGTTCCTTTGCGATACACCGATCTTTGAATTGTGCCGTCTGCTCTACGTCTCATTAGAATATCTAGGAACGGCAACGCTTCATTGTGTTCGTGTTCCATGGATAGAGAGATGTTTTTATGCGTCTTGTTCATTGTGGCCTGAAACGAGGTTGCTTGTAGCTCGTCTGTGGTGATAATTAGTATATCGTCCACATAACGAAGGTAAAAGGCCAAGTTGTTGATGTCTGGGGATCTCTTTTCTTCTAAATGTGCCATGAAGATGTCCGCTAGAATAGGACCAAGAGGCATCCCCATGGCCACTCCGTCAATTTGGCGGTATGACTTAGTTAGAAAATTGAATTGTATGTTGGCGGTACAAAGTAGTAATAGCCTCTCCAGAATAGGTGTTGGTATGCCTAATTTTAGTTGTTTGTCTTCAATGCGTTCCCTTATTATTTGCACTGTCTCCTCTAATGGAACGTTAGTGAAAAGGGAGGCTATATCCATGGATGCCATGTGTTTGTTATTTATGTCCATAGTATCCAATAATTCCACCAGTTGGAATGTATCTCTGAGTATTTTAGGATCGAAGGACTGTCTTGCTTGCTTGTGTTCGTTGGCTTGAGCTCCAACGCGAAGTCCTGTATGTCGGATGAAGGCATCCTGTTGTCCAACATCAGTGTGATGTCATACAGAACCTGAGTTTTGCGTGATCGAAGGACTGTCGTACTGGCTTTAACATTTCGGCCAGCCATCTCGCCATTCGGTGTTGTGCAGAGTTAACCATGGACAGGATAGGTCTTAGCGGGATGCCGGGCTTGTGAAGTTTGGGTAGACCGTACATCTGAGGAGTGTGCGAGCCACGTGGTGTGAGCGTTTTTGCAGTGGACTCACTGATGAGTCCCGCATTCACAAGTGACTGGATCTCTTTCCTCATTATAGCATCCAGGTTCTCCGACTTGTTCACTTTTTGATCTATCTATTTGATCTATTTTTGATCTGAAGAATGTCTTAAGCCTGAATGGATACTCCACAGGATTTATAAAGCGCCACTGCCAACAGCCCAAACCCAAAGCAGACGTAACTACAGTCCCTAAACTCAAGGTATTCATCCAGCTAACCTTTCGAGGGGATGACGTAATGCAACGTCTACAAGACCGGCTTACTACAGCTGTAGGCCGAACATTCTGTGCGGCAACTCCAGTCATTAGATTTAAAACCGTACCGATTCCTACACCAGCAGTCAAAGAGCCTGTTCCTCTGTACGCCACAAACAATTGTATTTACCAATTCACATGTAGATGCCAGGCCGTTTACATTGGTAGAACTGATAGACAGCTTAACAAACGGGTGTTAGAACACATACCTCAATGGGTCAACAAGATACAACACACAAGAGATGCTAGCCTCGTGGGGCCGACACACCGGAAGCTCCCGGCGTCTTCAATAGGTAGGCACATCGTCGACAGTGGCCATGTTGTGGACAGAAACACTGCCTTTCGCGTGTTGTTTAACACACAAAATACTCGCTTGTTAAAATTTGCAGAAGCAATTATGATCTATCAACGCAAGCCAGAATTGTGCAAACAGAAAGACATGTTAGTCAGTGTCACAAAATAAAACCGTGTGTTTAACCAGTTGATTATTATAAGGCTTTCTGATAAACCGGACTATCTGCTAAGCATCAAGTGTTTCAACTAATACAGAGAAAACATTCATAGTTGTGGCTGCACGTGTTTCCAAAACAGGTCGGGCATAAATAACAGCTGTACTTGTACATCTGGTTGACGGATTGGCCACACTCGGAAGTGCGGGAGATGAATCCCGACAACGCATTGACAGTTTGTCAACATTTGAATACAAATGGAAGCCGTGAGATCATGGGGACAAAACGGATGTTGTCCATCACCTGTCGGACAAAAATTAACAGTGGCGGAAGTATAGAGGAAGTGAGTGCGCTTAATCATACATCACGTTGACATATTATAAACATATCAGAGGGGAAATGGAAGTACTAAGCTCGGAAGAAAACAGTACATCTGTCAAGTCTTAGTTCCGGAACATCAAGAAGATTGACGGCTGGTTACTGGCAACTGTGTTGAGAGTATACAGGAACTCGCTGGCTTGTTTTGGGAATCTAAACAAGTGATGACACCTTTGACAGTGACTAGACAGGAGAAAATCGATTCTTGACAATGGCTGATATGCAAAATAACACTTGCAGGACATCAACCATGTCACGTGACCATTTTAGAGGTTTTGCAATAAACCATGATTGGGAGAAACAGAGTTTACCAAAACCGTGGATTATGATGGACGTGTTTGTGGGAGAGCTCTACAGTGCTAGATAAATTTAACATTAACTAGCATGTGTCGTTATGGCAAAGTGTAGTAGCCATCCCGGAAATGAGGCGGTTTTGCATAAGGTAGTCAATATAGTCTATTAGTTCTAATTAATATAGACTGTAGCCTTGTTAAAACTATAGTGTGATGATTAGCACTGTTAGTGGAAAACTAACTAGAGTAGGGAAGTGATACTTGGCTCTGATAGTTAAAAATAGATTAGTGAAGTGTTGATAAGCTTTACTAGTGGAGAATTGAGTAATGAGGGATAATTGGGATCTTCCCGTAAGTGTCCCTGGTGGGCGGGGTTCCGCATGCTGTTTGTTGATTTCTTTTTCTTGTCTTGGCCTGATGATAACATATGTGTTCAGTCATCTGTCCATGACAGAGTAGGTTCATTATATTTTCTGAGCGAGGCCGATGGCCACGATCATCTAATAGAGATCAGTGACGGGGAGACTATCACCGGTTATATGATTTATGTTACAGGTTCCTCTGGTTGGGATGAAGAACCCGGAACAACTAAAAAATCCGATCCCGGATAAAGTATGATGTGGAGAGATGGGCCAGCAACTTTCACAACGGAAGAAGTTAATAAACATTTCTCGGTGGAGCTTAATGGTATATGTATCCTACATGAGTGCATACCAATCGTTAACACACCTGAAGTGATGGATGTTCAGTCCACGTGGAACTAGATCAGTAGGAACTGATGTTCACATTAGATGAAACCAAACATTGAAGTGTAGTTGTTCCATGTACCAAGGAAATCAGAACTGTCAGACAATATCTAGTAAATAAAGCAAGCCATTTTAGTCTAGACTATGACTGTTTAAGAGTGAAAATATAGAACATTTCGCTAGAAGAAACCGTCATGTTCATGAGACAGCGTTCCATGATTTTTCACTGTGCAGAATTATGAGATCGTGGTTTCTCTAAAACTATTAGGAACCATTGTGTTAGGAACTATCATAGGTTTTTTTCAAGGACTATATTTACATGGGATTCAGATCTCATGGTCATCAAAGTTCCTGGAAGAGGACATGTCTGGAGAGAGGGATACGACTTCGGTGAGGTCTTGTGTACTGACTCGTATGATGTCGTGTAATCCTTGCCATGATGTGTACACTATGATCCTGAACTTTGAGGGCTGACACATACATTTATGTTATAATACACGACACACATTTTCTTCACATACACGTCTTATATACGTTACACTTTTCTTTTAATAAATTAATCTTTATTAATTTTTAGAAGCAAGAGTTGTTGAGTATGTTGCGTTGGAGAAGTATGAGAGGGGGCATAGTACGACAGTGAGAGAGTGACAGGAAAAGGTGTCCATAGGCTGAGGGAGTGTGTTGGACGGAAGCTGGTGGATTCTCCAGAATATTGAGAGGGAAAAAAAATATTATAATGTGGGTGTCGACTCTCCTCACTCCAGGGACGACACTTTAAAGGAGGACACGACAGTCAGCTTAAAATTACCGTGGTAGATAATTGACATTACTGTGCGAATATGTGTATATTTCAACTTGAAGGATTTATCTAGTTAATTCACGTAAGTTGTGTGATTTCTGCAGTATGTACCTGACGAGATGCAGCGAAATATGCCAGGCAATAAATCGTGCAATCTATTGTTTGTGTCTTCGTTATTCAAATTCACTACGGGAAAACATTGTTTTGAATTTCTCAAACGTCGCCTCCCATTACCAACTGTGAAGCGATTAGATGGATTACTCAAGCTGAAGTGTAAAATATCGCTACAGGATTGTCGATTGAGATTTCTCGAGGAATGCCTAAGGACGGGGATATTTCCTCACCGGTATTTCAGATCTCTGAGGGCCGACAGAATATGTCCGACAAGAAAAAACCTGAGACAACTGACAAAAAACCAGATAGAAGAAACCCAGTCCAAGCTGGCCAACTTGAAGCGAACACACAGTTCTGCCTACTACGTCACCCAAGAATTGAGCTTGTATGGCTACTTGAAGTTCACTAAATTCTGCACAGAAACAGTGTACAAGGTGAAAATCGCAGAGAATGCTCGCCTCAACAAATCACTGAGCACTGAAAAGGTAACAACGTCAGTACTAGACAACCCAGAGAAGTATGTGAGGAACTTATCGTCGTACGTACTCAACAACATTGAAACGGAGGCCCTTGCATACGGATTAAAATTCTGCATAAAGCCTAAACACATCAATCGTGTTGAGTCGCAAGCACAGTTTGAAATGTTGTTTGATCAAGTCTCCAAGTTATCACCTACTTCTGCTGAGTCGGTCGGGTGGCTGAAGGCCAAACTGGTAGATTTAGAACACCAGTATCGCACAACACCCTCTAAACAGACATGTCCGCTGTCCAACGAACACCTTACTGCCTTAAAAGCGTTAAAGGCTAACAAAACCCTCGTCATACTGAAACCTGACAAAGGGAGCGGTACAGTACTGATGGACATGTCAGACTACCAGAGAAAAATGGATGTAATAGTGTCAGATGAATCCAAATTCAGGATAGATCAAAAAGTGAACAAGTCGGAGGACCTGGATGCTATAATGAGGAAAGAGATCCAGTCACTTGTGAATGCGGGACTCATCAGTGAGGCCACTGCAAAAACGCTCACACCACGTGGCTCGCACACTCCTCAGATGTACGGTCTACCCAAACTTCACAAGCCCGGCATCCCGCTAAGACCTATCCTGTCCATGGTTAACTCTGCACAACACCGAATGGCGAGATGGCTGGCCGAAATGTTAAAGCCAGTACGACAGTCCTTCGATCCTAAAATACTCAGAGATACATTCCAACTGGTGGAATTATTGGATACTATGGACATAAATAACAAACACATGGCATCCATGGATATAGCCTCCCTTTTCACTAACGTTCCATTAGAGGAGACAGTGCAAATAATAAGGGAACGCATTGAAGACAAACAACTAAAATTAGGCATACCAACACCTATTCTGGAGAGGCTATTACTACTTTGTACCGCCAACATACAATTCAATTTTCTAACTAAGTCATACCGCCAAATTGACGGAGTGGCCATGGGGAGTCCTCTTGGTCCTATTCTAGCGGACATCTTCATGGCACATTTAGAAGAAAAGAGATCCCCAGACATCAACAACTTGGCCTTTTACCGTCGTTATGTGGACGATATACTAATCATCACCACAGACGAGCTACAAGCAACATCGTTTAAGGCCACAATGAACAAGACGCATAAAAACATCTCTCTATCCATGGAACACGAACACAATGAAGCGTTGCCGTTCCTAGATATTCTAATGAGACGTAGAGCAGACGGCACAATTCAAAGATCGGTGTATCGCAAAGGAACATGGACTGGCCAATACCTAAATTTTCAAAGCTTCACACCTGTCCAGTACAAACGGGGCTTAGTACGGACCTTGTTTGACCGTGCTAGGAAGATATGCACCCAGGACACACTGACAGAGGAATTTGAAACTCTGAAGAATGTCTTAAACCTGAATGGGGACTCCACAGGATTTATAAAGCGCCACTGCCAACAGCCCAAACCCAAAGCAGACGTAACTACAGTCCCTAAACTCAAGGTATTCATCCAGCTAACCTTTCGAGGGGATGACGTAATGCAACGTCTACAAGACCGGCTTACTACAGCTGTAGGCCGAACATTCTGTGCGGCAACTCCAGTCATTAGATTTAAAAACGTACCGATTCCTACACCAGCAGTCAAAGAGCCTGTTCCTCTGTACGCCACAAACAATTGTATTTACCACTTCACATGTAGATGCCAGGCCGTTTACATTGGTAGAACTGAGAGACAGCTTAACAAACGGGTGTTAGAACACATACCTCAATGGGTCAACAAGATACAACACACAAGAGATGCTTGCCTCGTGGGGCCGACACACCGGAAGCTCCCGGCGTCTTCAATAGGTAGGCACATCGTCGACAGTGGCCATGTTGTGGACAGAAACACTGCCTTTCGCGTGTTGTTTAACACACAAAATACTCGCTTGTTAAAATTTGCAGAAGCAATTATGATCTACCAACGCAAGCCAGAATTGTGTAAACAGAAAGACATGTTAGTCAGCTTAAAATTACCGTGGTAGATAATTGACATTACTGTGCGAAATTGTGTATATTTCAACTTGAAGGATTTATCTAGTTAATTCACGTAAGTTGTGTGATTTCTGCAGTATGTACCTGGCGAGATGCAGCGAAATATGCCAGGCAATAAATCGTGCAATCTATTGTTTGTGTCTTCGTTATTCAAATTCACTACGGGAAAACATTGTTTTGAAATCACAGATATTTTTTTCATGAATTGTTTAAATCATAGTTATATATTTCCATAAATTTAATTTTCAAAACCATCAGTAATATCCAGTCTGTCCAGAGCCTTGTCCTGTAAAAAACTGTGTACACCTGGAGTCTTTCAAAGTGTATCTTTATCATAAGCCTGTCCATCTACCTCTGTTCCTGTCATATGTAAATTATATATCACCCTCCATCCATCTACACTAGTTCTTCCTCTTCTCCAACTACCTAGTTTGACCCCCCCCCCCCTTTTCAAAGTGGTAGGACATGTTTGTGTTGGTGTCCACGAGGTCGTCAAAAGACCCCCAATAATCTATGAATGTATTTCAAATTCTCTGTTTGTGTCTGTCTGTCTGTCTGTCTACTCAGTCTCTCGGTCTTCTCCCTCTCTCTCTCTCTCTCTCTCTCTCTCTCTCTCTCTCTCTCTCTCTCTCTCTCTCTCTCTCTCTCTCTCTTCCCCTCTCATGAAGATTGTACTCGACACACCAAGGATCAGTTTGCAGGTTCCACGGATTAAACATGCCTCGGCAGTTGGACATTTAAAGAAGATCTGGCTCAATACTCTGCCTTTTAAAGCAACATTTCAAAGTGAGAAACCTACCCAAAAATAATATGTATAACATGATGTACACACATTCGGGTAGTTTTCACTAGCGAAACACAAATTGGATTTAGGAAAAACAATGGATGCACAGATGTCATCTTTGCTCTTAGACAACTTAAAGAAAAATCAACTGAATTTAATGAAACATCTACTTAGCATTTGTAGTCCAAGAAATGGCATTTGATCGAGTAGATAGAAACAAGCTGTTGGAAATCCGTAAAAAATATGGAGTATAAAAAATATCTGACAAATATATGTAGAAGCTGATATAACAACAGTGAATGCATAGTGAGAGCAACTGGAGGACATTTAGAACCCTTCACCATAAGATCCGGAGTACGACCAAGTTGTGTCCTGTCCCCTCTCCTGTTCATTTCCTATATAGACAACATATGGAAATAAACCAGCCAAACATCGATCGCAAAAACACCGTTTAAGGAGAACACAGAAAAAGAACCATCTGAAAATTATACCATTACAGAACTCCTCTTTGGGGGTGACCAAGCACTAATAGCAACATCAGAAACTTAATTACAGGAACACTGAATAGTATAAACAAAATGTGTAGGGAACATAACATGAACATTGTTGTTTGTCCATCAAGAATGATGATGACCATTCATTTCATCCAGTGGGGTTGAAGGTATGGAGCCGTGGGTTCTAAGATGGCTGATAAGGCCTATTGTGGCTCGAAATGTTCTTTGACAATGTGGGCAAAGAATGCTTGACGTTTAGGGGGGGGGGGGGGGAGGATTTCCTGCGGTGGTTTTTCTGTCCTGCCTTTTCTTCACAGCTCTTGTAGTCCTGGTTGCCTCACATATGACTGCAACCTTGCGTAATGATGCACGCCACGAATTTCGGTCTCTGGCTGCAGCCTCCCAGGTGTCATGATGAATTCCAAAAGTATTCAGTGAGATCTTCAGAGTGTCTTTAAAGCGTTTCCTCTGGCCACCTTGGGAGCGTTTACCACAACGCAGTTCGCTGTAAGAAATTCGTTTAGGGAGCCTGTGATCTGGCATGCGAGTCAAGTGACCAGCCCAGCGAATCTGATTCTTCATCAGTATAGTGTGGATACTGGGCATGGACGCTCTTTCTGGTTTAATTTCCTAGCGTGTCGCTGATAAACAGTCCAGGTTTCACAAGCATATAGCAGTGTGGATAATACAACTGCTTTGTAGACTTTTAGCTTTGTTTGCAGGCTTACTCCAGTTCTGGCCCTTACATTCTTGTACAGTCTGCCAAAGGCCGCACTGGCTTTGGAGATTCTTGCATTCACTTCGTCATCGATTGTGGCAGCTTGTGACACAGTGCTGCCAAGGTAGGTGAATTTGTCCACAACACTTAGTCTATGATCATTCACTCTGATATTCGGTACAGTGTGATTATTCCCTGGAGCTGGCTGATACATAACTACAGTCCTCTCCAAGTTGATATTGAGCCAAAAGTTGGCACAGGCATGTGAGAAAGCTGAAACATTATGTTGCATGTCCGCCTCTGAGTTGGCGTATAGAGCGCAATCATCAGCAAACAGGAGCTCTCTGACGGTGTCACTGTTAATTTTGGTCTTAGCTTTCAGCCTTCTGAGATTGAATAACTTTCCATCCATACGGTAGTTGATGTCTATTCCAATGCCGTCGTTCTCGAAGGCATTCATCAACATGGCTGAAAACATGAGGCTGAACAGTGTTGGTGCCAGGACACATCCTTGCTTCACTCCATTGGTGACAGGAAAGGATTCAGACAGTTCACCATTTTCCTGTACTCTTGCCTGTATGCCATCATGAAATAGCCGCACTATTTGGACAAACTTTCGTGGACAGCCATATTTTGCCATAATCTTCCACAGTCCTTCTCTGCTGACTGTATCAAAAGTCTTGGTAAGGTCAATGAAAGTGGAGAACATTTCGCAGTTCTGTTCCTGACATTTCTCTTGTAGCTGTCTTGCAGCGAAAATCGTGTCAACAGTTTCACGTTCTTTTCTGAAGCCACATTGACTCTCAGGAAGAAGACCTTGATCGAGATGGGCTGTGAGGCGATTGAGAAGAATTATGGCGAGTATCTTCCCTGCAATTGAAAGCAAGGAGACGCATCGGTGGTTGTCACAGGATTGGCGGTTTCCTTTACGTTTGTAAAGGTGGAATATTTACGCGTCCTTGAAATCTTGTGGCATGGTCTCGTTCACCCATATGTTTGTAAAGACTTGGTGAAGCTGCTCTGTTAGGACCGGCCCACCTGCCTTGTATATCTCTGCTGGGATGGAGTCAGGACCAGGTGCCTTGCCGCTGGAGAGTTGCTGGATGGCATTGTTTACTTCCACTATGGTTGGCAGGTCATCAAGTGTCTCATTGGTGGGAACTTGAGCATGACCATGAACATTAGCACAAGTAAAACAGAGGTAATGACTACAACTAAAGAAGAAAACAGCAACAACAATTCACTCAAACGAACATCCCCTGAAACCAGTAGAGAGTTTCAAGTACCTAGGAAGTATAATAGCATCAAATGGCAAATCAGAAGACGAGATCGTAAATAGTTGCAATAAGGCAAACCAACTAATTGGACAAATGGCACCAAAACAAAAGAACAAACATGTATCAATAGTTACTAAGAAAGCATTTTACAACACAGTATTCCTACCAACTCAAAGCTACCTATGAAAACCTGGGCAATGACAGACAAAGAGAAAAGAAAAATCACAACAACAGAAATGAGATTCCTAAGAAGCATACTCAATGTATCAAGAAGAGATGAGATCAGAAATGAAGAATTCAGGACTAAAGTTGGGGTTTTAGCAGCGCTATAATTTATTAGAAGGCAGCAAGTCAAATGGTTTGGCCATGCAAATAGATCACCAACTAATAATATACCACAACAAGCAATGATGTACAGACCAGATGGCAGCAGAGAAAGAGACCGACCATGTAAACGATGGACGCTGGGATTAGCAGAGTCCATGGGAATATCAATACTTGAAGCCCATAAGCGGGCACTCTCCCGCTGTTTATACTTCACCTCGACACCGCAAGGTACAAGAGGAATCTTGTGAGATGAGATGAGACCATTCGGATCCTGCATGGTGTTACAGGGTTGGTGCATAGTGTAGAGATTATGTGGTATATGAGAGAAGTCTGGGGCATGTGTGGTATAAGAGAGAAGTCTGGGGCATGTGTGGTATATGAGAGAAGTCTGGGGCATGTGTGGTATAAGAGAAAAGTCTGGGGCATGTATGGTATATGAGAGAAGTCTGGAGCATGCGTGTACTTATGTGTGTTAAATGAAGATGATAATTTACCAAAACCAAACGACTAAGTTTAGCAACAGCAAAAGTCTGGGGCATGTGTGGTTTATGAGAGAAGTCTGGAGCATGCGTGTACATATATGTGTTAAATGAAGGTGATAATTTACCAAAACCAAACGACTAAGTTTAGCAACAGCAACAGCAACAGCAACAGCAGCAACAACAATACCAACAACAATGATTGACGACCACGATGACAACAACAACAAAACAAATACCAATAATAATAACACATCAACAATAATAAAAACAACAACAACCATAACAAAACAACAACGATAATAAAAAACAATAACAAAAATAATAACAAACAATAATAATAATAATAACAGCAACAACAATAATAACTGCAACAACAACAGCAAAATAAAATAAAAAACAATAACAACAACAATAACAACAACATATTGAACTGTTCACCCAAACAATTACTTGTAACAATTAGCATGCCAGAATAACATGGGGAAAAAACGAACATATGTGCTTGAATACTTACCCTTCTGTTTCAACAGAAATATGATCACAAAAATTATAATAATGACGAGTACAGCAGCAACAATGCCAACAACTATAGCCCTCACATCTGGGACAGAAGAACCGCCATTCTCAGAGACAGGTATTACCGGATCTAGGACAATAATAACAACATGATCTTAATATACGTACTAACGTTAGGATTTATATCTCTCCATTCTCAAATGAAACATATTTAGAAAAATCCCGAAATGCAACCTTGAAATTATGAAATATTTTCTAGTACAATAAATCTATTTCATGTCCATTCAGCTAAGTAAATATATTAGGAAAAAATCCTTTTATTTCAATATTTTAGTACGTTCATCATAATCATGTGCCATGCTAACAAGCGTGGGCGGTCATGGTTCACCATCTCGTACGATCAACAGGGTCGCCTTCCTCTTGTTCGTTTCCCCTCAATCTTGTCAGTTGTCATCATGCTCTCTGTCAGCAACCTAGATTATACACAGGCACTCTGGCTACTTCATCCACACCTCACAAAAAACAGGTGCAGGGATGGAAATTAGTATATTTTTTATTACAGGCGAACCTGATACACTCGTACATTTACAACCAGGTGGTAATTGCCTGTTCACTTATACAATGTTCGCCTCTCAAAAACCACACACAAATCGATACAGTCTCCACTCTCGCTATTTCTAACATGCGTCCTCATAAACTACATGGTGGCTCGGAAAATCACACATGTCCTGTCTGGCTGACCGTCGTGTCCCGTCTGCCTAAGTTTACGCGGCTCGCTGGCCTCCTAGCCATAAAGTCCCCGTGCGGTCGCAGAACTACGTGCTGTGTCACCTGTCACGTAGTCCAGTAGTCCTGTCATTGCTAACCTGGGGTTGTACTACTGTTCAGTCTGTTTACGGGTGTTATCCCGTGAGCTAACGTCCTCTGTCCCATCCTCGGGGTTGGTCCCTACTGTGTCCTAGCTATGACACGTCTGTGTCCTCGTCTACGTCCTGTCTTATAACTGTTCTAAGTTATACTTCACTGTCAGGTCTCCACTCTACCTATTCCCTTGTAGAGGTCCTTAACTACGTCCCGTCTCTGTCCTTACCCTACTTCTGTCTCTTGTCCTATCTATGTCCTGTTCAACACTTTGACACGCTCTCGTCGCCCCCCCCCCCCGTATTGCGTCACCAAATTCAACCTAATAGGTGTGACCCAATGTCGTTGAAACATAAAAAAATTAGTGGGATCTAATTTGTCAAAGTGTTTGTAGGGGTTAACTCGTCATGTCTTTGGGTACAACCACTGATTTATACAAGTCTGATACCACACTGATGTATCTACCCACTGGTTTATGATCAGTGTCCCACACATGTATTGTTGGTAAGACCCATTACTCCTTTACATCACACTTCTGGAAGCTGTATCGAACCAAGGCCGATTTGTTTATAACACACTGCCTCTCAATTGTCGAATGCCGATATCCCGACCAAATTGTTCCTAGTATGGGAATAATACATGAATAAAATTCATGTCTATTACATGTTGTGTGTTTGCTGATGTTCATCTTTCTAACTTCCGCTTGTGGATAAACCCACTAATGTGTTCTCATCATTTATCTAAGTCTGTTGTGTCCCCTGAGCATGTGTTATGTCCCTTTTTATAATACTGCTGTTTGCACTTTTATCTGTTTGTATTCCTGTTTGTATGCGTGTTTATTATAATTTATGTATGCTTAAATTAGAAACATGGGTGTATGTTTATAATTCATATGAATGAAGCTTTCAAGTGTCGCAGGTAGGCTTATGCAAGTCACAAATCAATGCGTATGCTTGATTTGTGAGATGCGTCGCCGAACTGAGACGCTGAAAAATATTGCTATCTCTGTAATGTAATAGTGGCTGCAACACACATAAAACCACACGGTCACATGTGTTACACAGAAGACGAAGACAATCCATAAATACTTATGGGTGCGGTAAAAAAAAATGCACCAATTTCCATTCATATTATATTTAATACATTCATTCTCTCTTGCACTCGTATTTTGCTCACTACTTTCAGATCACATAGGTTTACAAATATTTTTGTCAGTGAAATAAAAATCGGCTCGTTTTAAACAATTCTAGAGCCGAATCGTGGTACTTTTTACTAGTAATTTGTATATTACACTAAAAATTTACAGGTTGATGGATTGCTTAAGGCAATACTAAGGAAAACGAACTAATCTAAATAAATGCTGTAGTCTCGTTTGGTGTACTGAGAGTTGCTAACTAAGGAAAGATAATTTAAGTAACTAAACTAAATGGAGGAGAAATGTGTTGGTTCTCTTAAAGCAAAATATAGTTAATGATGGTAATAATTTCAAACTAAATGTAATTGTAAACTAATAACTGCGTTAAGTTCTCCTAAGTATATTCTCCTTAACTATGGGGTAGTAGTCTCTTACGAGACTAGTATGTTGTACTTATTCTAGTGTAAAGATGTTTACGGCCTAATTATAATCTATTTCTAAATGGAAGTAAGTAAACTAGACTATTATTAAACTAAATGAAATAAGATGATTGTCATGTTTCTCTACGTGTAATCTAAACATATTTCAGACAATTTATTTAATAATGAAACTTCGTTAAAAATTATGTTATACATCATCACTACATACATATCAGTACATACAATTTATATTACTATACTAACTAAGTTAAGGTGGTCGTCGCTCCAGGTCAAGATGATGATGTCGCGTCTTCCCTCTGTGAATATCTACTTCATTACTACAGTTTATATACAATGTTCGAAATCTCTAGCACTTGTTGATGCTGGTAACGAAGTACCGTCGCCTTTCTATCTACATATCTACACAGTTGTATATACAATGTTCGATACCTATAGCACTTGTCGATGTTGGTGACGAAGTATATCTACACAGTTCTATTTTCAATGTTCGATATCTTATAGCATTTGTCGATGTTGGTGACAAAGCATATCTACACAGTTCTATTTACAATGTTCGATATCTATAGCACTTGTCGATGTTGGTGACAAAGCATATCTTCACAGTTCTATTTGCACTGACTACTCTGTGGTCGCTGCAGATGACGGTGACATTGTTGCGTCATTTTTCTGTTTCACTTCAAAGTTCGAGGGTCTAGTTAAGACATCTGCTACAGTATTTCTGCTGCCCTTTATGTGACTTACAGAAAAGGAGTAGTTTGGGAGTATCAGGGCCCAAAGATATATTTTGTTGTTCTTATGAAGCCCTGTTTCCATGACTGTCAGCGGGGAAATGTCAGTTTCCACGACAAAATGTGTTCCTGCCAAAAATCTATGTAACTTACGGACACAATATACAATCGCTAATGCCTCCAGTTGAGAGACATCATATCTTTCTTCAGTTGGGGTGAGATTGCGACTTACATACATTATTGGATGAAGAATTCCATCATATTCCTGTAGCAGTACGCCCGCTATAGTTATTGCACTGGCGTTAGTCCTGAGAATATATTGTAGATCTGGGTTAGGTAATTTGAAGAAAGGAATATTACTAAAAAAGATGCTTAAGTTTTGACATTGCAGAAATTAAAATAGCATCTTGTACATCAATTTTCACATTCGATTTTAATAGATCAGAAAAATGCATGATAATTTCAGCTAAGTTGGTGATAAATTTGTTGTACCACTTTCGTAAACCAAGTCGATTTGTCACTTGGTTTTTGGTTGTTGGCCTAGTGAGGTTGCAACTGTGGTTACAATTTTGCTATCAGTTTTCAAGTGGCCTTTTGGTATAATATGGCCTAGGAAATCTATTTCAAACAAATTGCTTATCATATTATACATAATGCATGTAGATGTTAATGTATTATAAGATGACATCACAATTTTGACAATAGTCCAAAATAGTGGATAAATATATCCTATTGCAACCTTTGTAAGTACCATTACTATCACACTCCATGGACACATGTATGTTGTTGGGTGTAGTTGATACTCACACCATGTTGTCCATATAACCTTCAACCAGATAAGTGATCTTATTGTGATGGAACTATTCTTGTGTCGCGTGATTGAGTTTCTGTTTTCCCTATGCCATTTTGATTGTGTCCCTTGAGACTACTGTCAGTGTGTTCTGTGTTACTGTTAGTGTGTTGCGCGTTATGTTGTCTGTAAGTATCTGACTCGTGGAAATATGAATATTGTTTTGCGTTTACTGTATGTGTTGTCTGTTGTGTACCGTGTGTGTTCATGTCGATGTTGTCTTGTGATGTTGTTCTATTGGCCGTGAAAATTTCTGGTGGTTTAATCATTAGTCTTTATCAATTTTGCATATAAAGTCACAATAGTTCGTATGAGCAACAAATGGGTTATGCCGCCTTCTATGGTGTTTTGTTTTGTTATGACTGGTTGTGTCCCTTACTTTAGTCATTTCTGGTAGATGTTTTTGTTTCTTTATTTCTTTTTCTGTCGTTGTCTTATGTTTGTCTTTTGTCTGGTTGCTTGCTGTAGTTGCACTATGTTTGTCTCTTGTCATTTGTTCTTGTCTAGAGTAATATGGTTTGAGCCTGTTGATATGGAATATCTTGAGTTTGTGGTTCAGTGATATTTCATAGTCAACGTTAGATAATTTTCTCACCATTTTGAATGACCCTTGCCATGACATTAATAGTAGGCCACTCTTATCTGGTAATAGCACTAGAAATTTTTTTTCTGGTTGAAGTTTTAAGGTTTTTCCCACTTTCTTGGCATAGGTCTCTTTCCATGCTTTTATCTCGTTAGTGGTACATTTTTTTACCTCTGGCAAGCATTCGATTATAAGATCAGTACATGGGTCCTGTAAGACGGCGCACGTAAATGTGCCCGATAAGAAAGGAGTATTTATACGAGCTGTTGCTGACGGGTACTTGTCTATCTTGCCTGAAAAAGTTCGGCAACTCAACTTGCCTGTGTAGTCTTCTGGCTTTGCCAGTTCCTTTCTTAGACCGATCAGGGTACTGCCGCTATCGATCAAGAGTTGGCAAGGTTTATCATTGACCATTCCATCGTGGAGTTCTAATTTGCCTATGGAGGCAACTACTGCATTTGCGTTCTCACTTGAACACGGCACTGTATGCCAGCATTTCAGCACTCCGTCTTCATGGAACTGCTGACATGTAGCACATCTATCGAATTTAAGCACATCACTCGGTACTACCACATTCTCTCCACTTTCTATCAATTCCTCTTCCTCACTTTCACTCTCAGATGATGTATCAACAAGCACAGCATTTGTAGCTCTCAATCCCTGACGCCCAACACATCTTGAGCTATAGTGGCCGTAAGAATGGCAAAAAAAATTGGACCGCTAGTCTATAGGTTTCTCACTTATTTTGTTGTTTCTTTACCATCATCTCGAGATGGGATGGGTAATTCGGATTTTTATCACACATCCCAAATTGGTCGTGATAAAATTTGTAGTAAGGGCACTGTGGTGGATTGGGTTTGTGTTTCTCCCTGAATTTAAAAGGTTTCTGGGGTCTACTACTGGCAGCTGCCACTATCTCGCTTTCTTCGATGTTAGCTTTAAATATGTCCCTATTGGATGAGAATTAAGCGGATCCCCTCATTTCTAATTGTTCTAACGACTCTACGTCAGCTTGCTGTAGGAATTTGGCAAAGGGAGTTGGAACAGTCGAGATAATTTTGTCCATAATCATCAGGTCCCTGAGCTTCTCATAGCTTTTATTCAGCGTTCAGCCACTTATTGTACAAACTTTGTACATGAGAGACGTAATCAATAAACGTTTCATTACTTTTAGGTTTTAATTTGGAGAACTGAACCTGATAACCTGGGGCATCTAACTAAAAATGCTGCATAATACGTTGGTGAATATAATCATAGTCATTCTTTAGGTCTTGTGGAATAGATTCTATTACTTTTAAAGGCTCCCCGGACAATTTCTTCATATAAATCATGGCCCAGTGTTCTTTCAGTATTTCCTGGAATTTCAGCTGGAATTCTACGTTTTCAGTCCATGCCAAAACAGAGTCACCTTGGCAGAAGGGTTTGACTATCCCTTTGTACTTGTTATACTTATTTTACTCCTCTTTACTTTTTAATTTTGTGGTTGCAATGTGCACATGGGATTCTACTTCATGTTCCTTCATTTTTAACTGGGTTTGTGCCTCAATTTCTAGTTGTTTTAATCTATTAGTTTCAGCCAACTCTTTCAGTCTGGTGGCATAGCTAGCTATTTCAATTTAGTGGCTTAAGCTAGCTCTGCTAGTTCTTTTTATTGCTGTTGCTCCTGTGCTCGTTCCTCTCTCTCTCTCTCAATTGCTGCTTTCCTATCTCTTTCCTCTTTCTCAGTTGCTGCTTTCCTATCTCTTTCCTCTTTTTCTATCTTTACTCTCTTTCCTCTTTCTTATCTTTCTCGCAAATATAATTGCATCATACAATTTCCAACATATAGTACAACAAGCTACTAGAGTAACAAAGTCATCTTCAACAGTCATAGATCACATTTATGTAACTTGCTCAGACAACATCATAGAATGCACCGTACCAAATTATGCAATGAGCGATCACTACCCAATCTGCTGCATGTGGTCTAAAAAAGGAATTAAAACTCCTAAACATAAACACATAAGTGTAAAATATAGAAGTTACAAAAATTTCAACCAAAACGCATTTTTACAGGACTTGCTCAGTTCACCTCTAGACAATGTTTATTAGCTTCCTGACCCGGATGATGCTCTGGAATTCTGGATGAAAACCTTTATTGATGTTTTTGATAGACATGTGCCAGTCAAGGAAGTTCGAGTAAAACACCACGTCAAGCCACCTTGGATCACCCAGGAAATACTTGAAATTATGAGAGACAGAGATAAAGCACATAAAAAGCGGGATCTCAGTGCATACCGTACTCTTAGAAACAAAGTTCAATATAGCATACGACGGGAAAAGAAAAATTACTTTAAGAACTTAGTAATGGATAAAACAAATAGTAAGGATATATGGAAGGCAATTAACACCTTGACAAACAAGTATAACTTCCGAAATTCTTTACCATCAAATCATATTACATGCGACCAATTCAGTAATTTTTTTTCAAACTGACATAGACCAGTTGAAGGTGTCAATACCTAATTCTCCTTGCAACTTATCTTTATTGTCATCGTTTTGCGAGAACAGATGCTCCCGCGATATTCTTTCCAACATATCGCTAATGACAATCACTGAAGCATTCACTTACCTCAGTAACCTAAAAAACTCAACCTCATCTGGGTTAGATGGAATCAGCAACCGGATTCTCCGTTGTGCTGCGCCAGTGATTTTTACATCACTAACCTATGTATATAATCAGTGTCTAACCAAAGGCCACTTTCTATCAGCTCTCAAAATCGCTAAAGTGTACCCTCTTCTTAAATGTGGTTCATTAGACAATGGTCTCCCGAACAATTACAGACCCATCTCCTTACTATCATCACTATCTAAGCCTCTAGAAAAACACATCCATAAAGTAACATTACAGTATTTAGTTCGCAACAAGCTTATTGTTGACAGCCAATCAGGACTTCGACCAAAATATTCTTGCCATACGGCCCTAACAAACATGATAGAAAATTGCCACCAGAATATAAACAACAACTGTCTATGTGGAACTGTGTTTATTGATTTCAAGAAAGCATTTGATATGATAGACCATGTTATTTAAATTTAAAAACTCGAGACAATGAAAACTGGCCTTAATGTAGTCACTCTAATATCATCTTTTCTATCAAACAGAAAGCAAGTAGTATCACACAATAAATCTCTGTCTCAAACCACTACCTTCAATATTGGAGTACCGCAAGGCTCTATTCTTGGCCCTCTATTATTTGCCATATATTAACGATCTACCTTTGCATCTTTCGTCGTCCTGCGATCTATTTGCAGATGACTGTACGGTGTACACAAACGCTGAAAACTGTATTTTACTGGAGTCGTCTTTACAACAAGAATTAAATAATGTAGTTAAGTGGAGCTATTCAAACCGTATGCAAATTAACATCACAAAAAGCAATGTTATTAACAACCAGACAAATACTTCAAACTCTAAGCCCACACACATCACTTCAACTTCACATCGATAACATGCCAGTAGAAAGTGTAATTGAGCACAAAACATTAGGCCTAATCATTGATAGAAGCCTAACCTTTAATTCCCATGTTCAAGCGCTCATTAAACAAACAGCGAAACAAGTCTGTCAACTCGCCAAGATTAAAAACTTCCTTGATGAGGACACAAGGAAACTATTCTATACTTCTCATATACAGACACACTTTGACTACTGCTCTACAATCTGGGACGGTTGTTCTAATTCAAACACCAAGCGACTTTACTCACTCCAGAAACGGGCCATGAGCCTAATTTACAGCAAACATTTATCTGACAATCCTAGCCTGTATAAACGCCTTCAGTTACTACCATTCCGCAAACGCCTGCTTTTCAATAAAGCTAAACTTATTCACAAAATCCTGCATCGGAATGCCCCAAATTACCTTTGGCCTTTGTTTAAATATAATGCTAGACACAGTTAACGTTTAAATATATTACACATTCCGAAGCCTAGGATTGACTTATACAAAACAAGCTTAACGTACTCTGCATCTCAGTTGTGGAACAATCTTCCACAAGAAATCAAAGACATCACCAATCCCTATTCATATAATCGCAAATTATTCGAACACTATCTCAATACGGATTACCTTCCCCCTTAATAATTGAGATAATAATAATAATAACAAAACACTAGTATAACAGCCAATCACCTTTTTGTAGGCCAGTATATTCCACATGGCTAATAACAAGTGTCAGACCATTATCTAATATTACTGTGTCGTGTAGTTTTGATGTTTGCATTTTGCCCATGCCTTTATAATGCATATCTTTTATATTGTTACTGTTCTTTGTTAGCCTTGAATGATGTGTGAATGAAATAATGTATGAAAGAGAGTGATAGAAGGGCAGAATGTTAGACGGGCCTGCGTGCCCAATTCTTAACCCTTTGAAAATAAAGTTTGTTCGTTCGTTCGTTTGTTCGTTCTCAATTGCCGCTACTCTATCTGTATGTTCTCTATACTTTTTGTCTGCCCACTGTTCTAATTTGTCTCCACTAAACCCTAGGTCTTTGCCTGCTTCTATGCATTCCTTTCGTGTAGACATTGTTACTAGCTATACTAATTACAATTTTAACTGTCGATTTGATTTTCCACACAAAACAAACAAAAGATTTACAATATTCACCAATATTTACAGCATTCAGAAAAACAAAAGATGCTATTCTAATTGTCCACAATCAAAACTACTGGGATACTTATCTGATTATTGGATACTTTCAGCTTTTCAGGGCGTACTCGTGAGTTGTCATCTGTTTCTTCTCGTTTACAATATTAAGATGTTAGGAACAATTCTGCTCTGCACTCTGTTGTATAGAGCAGCAACAATTAATGTGCAGAAAAACAATGTATTGATAATACAATAAACACTCTGTCTGTCTGGTCGTTTCTTCAGACAGGACGCTGAAATGCGAAATAAATTTGTTAATTTTGTCTGTCGTCGTATCTGTTGTCTGTTGTCGTTTAGCCTGTGTTACGTAGTCCTCACTTGTTTGGGGCATCAACTGAAACGTTCATGTGAAAACATATTAAATTTCATAGCTCTCACAATTTAATACATTTCATTACTTTACACACTTTAACACATTCCTCTACGTTGTCCATTCGTTCGAACTTTCTCTCATAACTTTTATCACAATCTTGTAGGTTATGGATTCATTTAACCGTTCTGACACCACTCTTTTACTCAGTAGGTTATGGGTTCGTTCACACGTTCTGACACCACTCTTACTCAGTACCCCTCTTAGCCAGTAGGTTATGGCTTCATTTCATTTTTCTAACACTACTCTTACTGCCGAACCGGTCTTACACATTTATACCGTAGGCTATGGATTCGTTCAAATCTTCTGACACCGCTTTTAGCCGCCTGTCAACAGCCTAGATTATACACAGGCACTCTGGCTACTTCATCCACACCTCACAGAAAACAGTTGCATGGATGGAAATTAGTATATGCTTATTACAGGCGAACCTGATACACTCGTACAATTACAATCAGGCGGTAATTGCATGTTCACTTATACAATGTTCGCCTCTCAAAAACCACACACAAATCTATACAGTCTCCACTCTCGCTATTTCTAACATGCGTCCTCATAAACTACATGGTGGCTCGGAAAATCACACATGTCCTGTCTGGCTTTCCGTCGTGTCCCGTCTGCCTAAGTTTACGCGGCTCGCTGGCCTCCTAGCCCTAAAGTCCCCGTGCAGTCGCAGAACTACGTGCTGTGTCACCTGTCACGTAGTCCAGTAGTCCAGTCATTGCTAACCTGGGGTTGTACTACTGTTCAGTCTGTTTACGGGTGTTATCCCGTGAGCTAACGTCCTCTGTCCCATCCTCGGGGTTGGTCCCTACTGTGTCCTAGCTATGACACGTCTGTGTCCTCGTCTACGTCCTGTCTTATAACTGTTTTAAGTTATACTTCACTGTCCTGTCTCTACTCTACCTATTCCCTTGTAGAGGTCCTTAACTACGTCCTGCCTCTGTCCTTACCCTACTTATGTCCCTTGTCCTATCTATGTCCTGTTCAGCACTTTGAAACTCTCTAATATATTTCTTCTTATATCGTTTCCAAAAAGGGGTGACTGTCTACATTTAATTTCTCCAAACAGTTTACTTCTCATTTGCGTCTAATAGGACTTGCTCATTTGTTTTTGTTTTTCTGTGTAACCATGGTATTCATTGCAGTTTCTTCGGAAACCACATGTCCACTGCAATTAGACGGTTTTGTTTGTCAGTATGTCTGCTCATTATCCATGTTTAAAATCCATAAAAAAGTACAGGTTTTATGTAGCACTTCAACACGCTTTTTCTCGTTGCACTTTCAGTATGCTAGTCCAATGTAATATGTCATAAGTTCACTCCACATATGTTTGCGTGTACGCGGGCATTCTTGTACATGCATGCGCATGTGTTTGTGTATATGGGTGTGCGAATGTCCTTGTGTAAATTCGTGTGTGTGCGTGTATTATATTGTTTAAAGCATGTAATGCATGCTGATCTGGAAATGAAATAATGTGCTTCACATGTGGAAGCATAAAATATGATAATGGGGAAAACATTATATGCAATGCATAACTGTGTATGCTCATTAATCAATCTCTTACCAATTGTTCATAATCTCTGGGTAAAAAATCGTTTTAGTTAGCACACTTTGTTGAAAGCAATGAAAATATGAAGATTACAAACAATAGACTATGTGATCCTACGATAAGAAAAAGAAAAAAAACAGCTTTGACATATCCAAGGACTTGTTTAGAATGAGTAATATAGTGGAAAAGAGAAATATCACGACAAGCACACCCGTCTTCTCACTGAAACGTTTGGTGTGGGCCGATGTGAATGCTGGACTATGAGTAACCATGACATCAAGTAACTGGAAGTGGTCGACATGTGGCTTTAAGGTAGAATGTTGAGAATATTGTAGACAACAAAGAAATCATGACTGTCGTGTTGACAGCTGCAGGTGTTAATCAGATCACTCACTGAAACCATAATGACAGCTGCAGGTGTTAACCAGATCACTCACTGAAACCATAATGACAGCTGAAGGTGTTAACCAAATCACTCGCTGAAACCATAATGACAGCTGCAGATGTTAATCAGAGCACTCACTGAAACCATGATGATAGCTGCTGGTGTTAACCAGATAATAGTAACGGAATTAATGGAAAAAATCACAACAAATGGAAATATCTAGATTTAAATTCTACTAGCGACCTGTTTCACACAGAGATGACATACCGATTCCGACTTTTAGTCAGATTTCAGATTCACTGCTAAAAGGTGATGTCGAAGATGTTTTCCAGCTGCTCAACGATTCAACCAGCGTGAACTGAATTATCTAATCCGAGATCTATATCTCTCCAAGGAATCCTCAGAACTTTTAGCTCCCAGATTGAAAGAAAAGAATTACTGATTGCTGAAGCAAAAATTACATCTTATAGCAAAGAGCAAAGGTTTCTTCCATTCTTTTGTAAAGAAATCACCCTTGTGTTGTGCACTAATGTAGGAGGTCTTGTAAACGAAATGTGTGTAAATTATACACCAGATGAGTGGTGACTTTTCTTTGACAGCTGTACAATAAGTTTGAAAGATGTTCTCTCACAAAATGGTAACAAATATGGCACAATTCAAATTTCCCATTCTACTATAAGGGTCGTTCATTTAAAACCCGACCCAATGGCTTTATTACAAAAGCATGAAAGAAACATTAACAAGTGTGCTAGAATTAAACAAAGCATTCATTTTGAATGAATTATGCACGAATGGTTGGAAAGAAGAAGTCGCCGTTGGCATTCAGAAAAGCATCCCATTGCCTAAGAGGCAGCAAATGACGTTCGCAAAAAAAAAAAGGATTGGTGTTGCTCACTGAACCAAGAGTTTACCGCGTTCATCACGTCTGCATGTTTGAAAAATCGTTGCCACTTGAGAGCTTTGTTTAGAAGTCCGAACAAATGAAAATCACATGGTGATAAATCAGGAATATAGGCTGGATGTTGCAGAATTTCCCACTTCTTCCAAGGTAATGCTGCTAAATGTTCCTGCACAATCTTTGCAACATGCGGACGAGCATTATTGTGCAACACAATCACACCGCGAGAAAGCATGGCGGGTCATTTATTCTTGATGGCTTTTAGCAGCTTGTCTAGTGTTTCCAAGTAGTGGGTAGAGTTGATGTTGACACCAGGTTCTTTAAAGTCGGCAAACAAGTGTCAGAATCTCCGAGTCTTCAACTCCCCCGCCTGGCGGCAACGACCAGCTACGACCGTGAACTTTACTAACAGTTACTATGCAGTTGATGGCCAGGGGTCAGCGTGGTGCACGAAGCACACGAGCGCGGAAAGCCGGGCCAACTAGGAATCACTGCTGGTAGCTCAGACAGCCTAGGCCCTCGAGACTGGACGGACGTGAAAGAGAGTGTTGCACGTATCAATGTATGAGTCGATGCTTGATGGAAGAAAGCCTGTATGCTTTGTTGAGTGGAGTAAAGATTGAGTGAGTGTTATATACTATTGCATTTATAAATTAATATATTGCATTGTATGTTTCTGGAAATGGCATTATCGCTAGCGTTGAGCGATGCCTGATATGATTGCTGTTTTGAGAAGTGCGATTAAAGTGTTTGAGTTATGTCGCCGTGTGTTTGTACACTCATTCTGTGTGTGTGATTGTTTTTACGCCTGTTAGTGAACACAAGCCTTTGTTCATACAAAACAAGACCCTGACAAATAGCCCTTCGTGGTAAAAAAAATGCGCTCAGCTTAACCTTACTGCCATGAGTCAGCTCAACTGGAAAGTTGCCGGACAACAATTCAGAAACTAGTCGATATTGGTGACGAATAGTTACAGTCATTTTGAAGAAAGGACTCGAACAAACAGACCGCTAAATTTAAGAACCAATCAGAGAGCGAGCTCAGGCCAGTGATGGAAGGGGCAAGGGCAGAAAGCGGCGGACAAATGTCAGTCTGCTTAGAACCTCCATCACGACCACTTCGCATTCAACTGAGAGAAAGCCATAAAGTTGAGATGAGAAGAGAAGATATGGACATCCGTAAAGTTTGATAATGACCGACGAGATAGTCGATTCAGCAACCAGAAATAAATGATAAATAATAAATAATAGGGTCAACTTCGATAGACCATCACCGTCTAGGGTCTGAGAGAACGGCGTACAAGACGAAGTTTATCTTTGCCGGCGGGTAGCTGTATCTGTGTGGTGTGCTCAATAAATAAAGTGTGTGCTAAAAGGACACGGTACCCAGAGACCATTGTCTCAATTTAGTAAGAAGTGCTGTACATCGGAACTTGAGTCAGTAACATAGTCAACATTCATTATTCGGTTTATAGCACCTTCATAAAAATGAAAACCCGTCTTCCACACACTCTACAATCATTCCCCGATCCCGAAGAATAGTACTGTAACTCTGCCACACCCGCTCACACGCATATGCACACACATCCCGACAACTACATCCAATGCTATCCACCATCGTTATTTTATCATGGTTTTCATTGTCATACCCTCTGCTACGCCAACCACTGGCTCATACACTGAGCCACGCCGACCACTGGGTCATACCCGCTGCCATGGCAACCACTGTGTCATACCATCTGCCATGTCGACCACTGGGTCATACACTCAGCAACGCCGACCACTGGGTCATACACTCAGCTACGGCGACAGCAGTCTCATACCCACTGCCACGCCGACGACTGTGTTAGAATCCCCTCTTTGGACTTATTCGAGTCATACCCTCTGCCACGCTGGCCTCCTCGCTAGCCTCCTTGCTAGCTCGTTTGCCACCCTCACCCAATTATATAACCACTCAGCAACTCGACCCGCCCACCTTCTTAACAACGAAAACCCGTATTACATCCACTCCACATCAACTCCCCCAAACTGAGGAAGAGTACTGTAATCCAACCCCACGTCTCCACTCTCGAGACAGGGGGTAAGAGGAAGAAGATGATGGGGAAGAGAATACAGAAGAGTAATGTAACCCTTACACACTGCCAAATGTATGGTGATATTGTTTAAGACCTAGCCACTACAGACAATAATAACCGCAATGCAGCAGAAGAAGAAGAGGGGGAGGGGGAGAGGCGAAGACAAGTAGGAATACCAGGATGAATACGTGGAAGAAGAATATCCCTGAAAATCCGCAATCTTTTAATTTTTATTCATTTTTTTAAATATGTAAGGCCGGAAGTGTTAAACTACCTTACCGCGGGAAATATGAAAATTGGTGTCACGTGAACACGTCATATAACCCCAAAGAAGGACACAAATGTTGTGCAGCATCACATTTTCGGTGGCAAAGGGACTTGTATTACTACTCCTACAACATTTTATTTAAAAAAAAAAAAAAACTAAGGCGATCTGCTGTCAAATCACACGCAGCAGTGTTTCGAAAACGATATGCGGGATTATGAACTGCGTCCTTAACTCCTTCGCAACAGAGCCGGCAAGAATACATTACACATAAATAAAGTTACTGCCTATACCTAAGGATAATATTAAGCAAGGTCATTCTGGGGATATTAAGAGATGCCACTGACAGACAATTTAGAGGGGAAGTAAGACTTTTGCGAGAACCAAGTGATGACTGTGAATCTACAACCATGGTCAGACTGCGAGGACAGCAAATTAAAAGAGGTGTGGCCAAACAAGAACACTACGCAGGAAGCCAAAGAAGATTGTTAACCAACACAGAACTGGTGTCGTTAGCCGCCACACGCTGCGGGATTTGTTGAGGAGAGGATCCGAGCACTTATGGTCTGAATGGTTCGATGTGCAATGAAAATGATCTGTCGACTAACTTTGTTACCCTTTGAAACAAAATTTCGTTCGTTCATGTGTTCGTTCCTTCTCCGATCTGAGGAGATTAAGAGTACTCGTGATGTTTACTTCCCCGATGATTTGAAGATCGCGTTAAAACGGACACCAATTACTTGATATAGTTTGATGTTTTCCCCTCCAAGCTTTACATTCTGTATTTCTGGCGCATCTGGCAACCTTATTATACCGAAGAAACATGCTGTATATGTTAAGTGGTAAGTAAATCTGTAAACACCGTATTGTGAGACGGGATGCATTGTTCTACTATGCATTATTCAATTTAGCATCAATTTGTTCGTGCATTGTGTAATTCTGGACCATATATGTTGGCTATTTATCTCACACTGAAAATATCAAGATCGTATGCTGTAATGTGATATTCAAATGGCGGGAGATAGCAGTTTTCCTTGCCATACTCCAGCTGTGATCATTTCATATTGTTATGGACTTCTTTTGTCAAACTTGATCTAAAACAGTGTTTCCCAACGTGGGGCCCCCGCCCCACAGGGGGGCAATTCGACTGTTAAGGGGGGCAATTCGAAAATGGAAGAAATCGGCTGAATATAACAAAACGGGGAGACTTGAGACTGAAGTTAACTAAATTGGAACCTGACATAAGATCTCTTTGCAGCAAGCATCAAGCGCAAAGATCTCACTAAATTTAAATAATAAATAATTACTAATAATTAAAATAATATAGAAAAATCTTTCATTAAAATTATTTTGTACTTGAATTTCAGTTCTCCATTATATGTTTTGAAAATTTACTTACTGTGTTTGCTCAATAATTACCTAGTGATTTCTTCCTAAAACCTATCATTCAAGTTTCTTTAGTGAACATTTCAATTTTTGAATATTAAAAATAATGTATATGTTGAGGGGGGGGGGGGGGGAGGGCGTGGGGCGGGGGAGGGGGGCAATATGAATTTTAGAAAGGCTTAAGTGGGGCATGGCACAAAAAAGGTTGGGAAACACTGATCTAGAAAGTGCTAAAATCGTATTTTCCTCTTTGTTCATATTAAATGATAAACTGACACACAAACATTAATATATCGGCTTAGAATTTACCTACAGGCTTGAATGTGGTACCGCTGGATGTGGTTTTTCCAGGGGTATCCAACTATGCAGTTGCATTATTAAAAAGGCAATTTAGAAAACGTTGTTTTGATCTTTTTGATTTGAATTTGATTTTTTTTTTTTTTTTGGAAAAAATTATTTGATCCCACAGAAAGTCATTTTCTGAATTACTGCCTGTAATACCTGTCTATACAGGACAGTCAGCTCGAACTCTGTAGGTTAGAGTTTTCTGCCCCCTCCCTTCCAACAAAAAAATTCATTCACCTAAGCAAAGATTGGAACCCGGATCTCCCGAATGGAATATCAGCTTTCTAGTACTCGGCCGGGTGGCAACATATAAAGACTTAACGTGGGAAGTTCTGTATCAGATGAATAAACTAGCAGATACATGTGAGATAGAAACCCGAGTGTGCCTTGTGTCATGGTTATAATTCTAACTGACAATAGTCTGGATTATGAAGACAACAATAACTGCCACCAGAAATGGAATACAGTGAGCTCTGACAGGACGGCTTCATGTTTTGGACTTGGCTGGTGACATGTCCTTATGTCCCACACACGAAATCAGCTGCAGGACAATCTAAAATGTGTTGTAGGGTCACATCAATTAGGTCTATAAATATTTAAGGGAAATACACAGATAATGATAACAAGCAAATGAAAACCCGACCTGCCTTGATGAAACCTCACTTCAAGGGGCGAAATCATACGTCTGTTTAGATAGCAGCACAGACAACTATGAGAGAATATATCCAGATATTACAATAAAAATACAACAGACAAGAGCAACACTAGACAATCTGTGGATATCAAAAGACATTAGAACCAGTACCAAACATAAAACATACAATTCTGTCGACAATATAGTATTAAAGTACGGATAGGAAATATGGAGAAATGTTCAAAGACTAACACAATACAAACACAATCACCAATGCGGAGCTGAAGGAAATTGAAGGACAGATTGCAGCAAGTCTTAGAGCAACAGAGACCCAGGGGCTGGAGGTCACACACAGAGGAAACATGAATGTTCGAAGTATAACTGGAATGTCAGTTCTCTGGCAGCCACGGGGCAACATAATTAAATGAAGACCTAAACACTCGGTCACAGAATTAGATGGGGACCTAAAAACTCGGTCACAGAATTAGATGGGGACCTAAACACTCGGTCACAGAATTAGATGGGGACCTAAACACTCGGTCACAGAATTAGATGGGGACCTAAACACTCGGACACAGAGAATTAGAAACAGCGATGAATAAAAGGGGGAAGACGTGGAGGGTTGTAGGATATCACACACGACAGCAAGGCTTGGCTGAGTTGGTTGAGTTGGTTGAGTTGACTGAGGTGGTTGAGTTGGTTGAGATGGTTGAGGTCCTATGCTCCATTGGGAGATAAGGTGTAGCAAAAAAAGGACATTAGGACCAGAGAGACAATTTCATAACTATCTTCGTTTTTGTTGACACATATCGAGAAATAATATTGTATACATGCTTTCCTTCTGCCAAATAACAATGACAACATTAATCAAGAATGAAAACAACAAGCAACTTGTGATCAAAGCAACAAGTATATCAGACTTACAGGTGAACCTTATTTCCACACTCGATGTTTGTGTGTAACTTGCTGCGTGAAGAGCGCTACACGTACAGCTCCGTCCTTGAAATTCTCGTGTTACATGAACATCCACAGTGACCGAACTGCCGTCAGACTCAAATGGCTGTGGTATATTATCACATGTGATGATTGTCCTGTAGACTGGTGGATCTCCCTCAGGAACCCGACAAGTTAGAGTCAGTGTCTGGTTCTCTACGATTTCCACCCACGAGGACTGAAGTATCTGTCCGGCATGGTACAGCTGTGGCGGTTGTTGTGGGAGTGCTGAAAACGACAATTTGACATGAAGAGGCTTAAATTTGACATGCCTAGGCACCAGTTTGAATCAAGCATTAACCAGTTTAACATGAGTAGACACCAATTTGACATGAACAATCACCAGTGTGACATGAACAATCACCAGATTGACAGGAACAATCATTAGTTTGAAAATAACAATCACTAGTTTGACATTGGTAGACACCAGTTTGACATGAACAATCACCAGACTTACATGAACAATCACCAGTTTGACATAAACAATCACCAGTTTGACATAAACAATCAACAGTTTGACATGAACAATCACCAGACTGACATGTACAATCACTAGTCTGACATGAAAAATCACCAGTTTGACATAAACAATCACCAGTTTGACACGAACAATCGCTAGGTGAGACCCCCAGGCCAGGCAGATCAGATAACATTGGGGAAGAGTGTGACACAGGGACCAGTAATAGTAATCTGACCACGGAGTTAATGCCTACGGTATTACCAAGGAAATTATATGTGCCAGACTAAGAAACAAAGTGAGACTAGGAATGTGGAATGTGAGAAGTCTGCATGAGAGAAAGCGTAAGATAGTATGTGATGAGATTGAAAGTTAGTTTGTTAGTTAACAGATCATCCTCATTGCACATCGAACCATTTAGTTTATAAGTGCTCGGATCCTCCCCTCAGCAAATCCCGCTGCGTGTAGCGGCTAAGGACACCAGTTCTGTGTTGGTTTATCAGTCTTCTTTGGCTTCCTGCGTAGTGTTCTTGTTTGGCCACCCCTCTTTTAATTTGCTGTTCTCGCAGTCAGGCCATGGTTGTAGATTCACAGTCATCACTTGGTTCTCGCAAAAGTCTTACTTCTGGTAGAGCATTCAGAATGTCAGCCTCGTCCATGGTGCGTCCGCCCTTCACAGTAGCGTTACCTGCGAGCTTGTCAGCCCGCTCATTCCCTTGTACTCCCGCATGCCCTGGCACGAAGATGAAACTAATCTTTGCCAGCCGAGACCCCTCAAGATACAGCAACCATTCTCTTCGGATCCCCCCTCCCCATCTCTATCCTCTTGAGCATTTTCATTGAGTCGCTAAGGAAACATGCCCTAGTGAATGTCTGTGTCTCGAGCCATGTTATTGCTTTACTTACTACCATGACTTCCATAGTCAGGATAATTGTGGTCTCAGCAAAAGCACCAGAGTCCTCCTTCACAATTCTCCCTCCGGCCTGAGCCGTAAAGGTCCATGAGCTTCTCACATGTCGGACGACCGACCCATCTGTGTAAATGACAGCATCACCGTCTAGCGAATTCTCGAAAATCAACGCTTGTACTTCCGCCTCCACAGCAGCCGGGTTTTCTTGTCTGTATTTTCTGTCTAGTTGGATGCAAACTGAAAAGGATGTGCAGAAACTGTTAGTACTTGTACCCACTCCTCGCCAGGTTCTAAGTCCTAAAGAGAACACACCTGTTAAAGAATTTCTTCGGCTTGACCCGTCCATGACCGTCCTCTTTTTAACCTGCTGCCATTCACCTTCATAATTTCACTTTGCAGTGGATGTTGTGTTTTTGCGTTAACTCTGAGGTAGGCGCGAGCTCTGCAGACTTGAATTCTGTCTTCAATGGTTGGAAAATCAAGAAGGTAGCGCTCGCCGTGCATGCTATATCTCTTGAACATCCAAGAATAATGCGCATAGCTTCATTCTGTATCCTCCGGATATCTCCGGATACAGAGATTGAAAGGGTAAATATTAACATGCCAGGAATTAATGAACATCGCTGGAAAGGCAAGGGGCACTATACAACTGAAAATGGAAGTTATATATATATATATATATATATATATATATATATATATATATATATATATATATATATATATATATATATATATATGTCAACGTCCTAGGTACCAAGGGGAATGAAACTTGGGTTCATACAGGCAACAAACTCCATTCTGATACTATCTGACATGATTTATTTACAGTAAGCTGGCGAAGAATGGTTTTCGCAGCCAGCTGCGTGGCGAACATTATCACAGGAGTTCATAACAAAACCATCATACATAATCATTACAACAAACTCTATCATCTATCTATCTAGTGAGTAACACTCCTAAATACACTTGTGTTCAATCTATCAAGTCCCCCTTAAGTTAAGCCCTGTTGCTTGTTCGATGTCCAGTCGGCGTCTGCCCTCTAACGTGTCTCGGACACGGGCTGTAACTCTCCCCGAGCTTCTCGTGGAACAGGTCCTGGCACGCGGTCAGCGTGTCCACGGAGCTGTAGGCGAACTGACCTATGCTTCTCGAAGGCTCTAGATTGTTCAAGCATTCGAGTGTGTCTCCCTTGTATTGGGGTTTTGTCCCTTCTCTAATTCCCTTCTATCTTTATGTTCCTACCGACTCTATGTGAGACTCTGACAGGGGTCCCCCTCCCCCGCTTCTATGGGTTAGTATATGGTAATTAGTCTGCACTAATTCTGTCATAGGATCACATGAAGTTGGTGTTTGGTAGTTTCGTGGATGGGAACCTGGCCATCTATATATTTGCACTATTAACTCATGTATTTCCCCGTACAACAATCCAGGGTGATTGCTGAAGAGCCCCTATCTCTTCCATATCCTTAAACATGCTTATCCGACCGAAGGTCCGTGACGCTTTTAGTTGTATCTGCAACTGCGCCCTTCTCAAGTATCCATATGATACCAAGATATTAAACTCTGTGTTAGAGAGGTTTAACAAGACAAATTGTCTTGGCTTATTTAAGAACACCTGCAATTCTTGTCCTGAATGTGTATTTTGATACACTTTTACTTCCGTATGTTTTATAGTGCTGAATATATATATATATATGCACTCTTGTTTTCTCCCAAGTAACTACTAATGTTCCTGTTTCCTGTTAGTGTGTTTACTGCTTTGTTACTTGCTGTAATAAAATGTGTGTGATTTAATTGTTAGTGTTTAGTTTTATGAGTATGTCCTATCTAATGTCTAAAGTGTGTGCTACCTGTGTGTATGTGGTGTGTAGTACATCTCTAAGTGTCACGAGCTGGAATATCCCTTGTCATGAATTACGTTATCTGTGTAACGCATGTACAGGGTATTCAAACAGTGATTCTTAGAATGAACCTATTTTATCTAACACTAAACATGTATACACAATTTTAGACAGGTGTTACATTTTACATCCAAAAAACGCAGACAAATTAAAATAAATACTTTTTGCGTACAATTTGTCCGCTCAGTATATCGCTCTCTCATTTAATTCATTCACTCTCTGATTCGCACATCTTTTATTCAATATAATAATTTATTAAAATATACAAATTAAGGTGAGGTAAATGTTGTCGCCCTTAGAAAAAGGAAAATGGCGATATGCTATATTCAAAGCGCCAAGTACTATCTGTACTCTTGATAAGAAATGGTGTATAAGTTAAATTGCAACAATTGTATTGGAAGAAAATGTTAACTATGAATGAAAATGTTTTTGACATATTATGATAGAAAATGTACAATTTACATGTTCACATATTTTATGTATATAGCAAAGCACAAAAGTAATAAATATTTAATTAATAACATTAAATTAATTAATTCCAACGACGATCCGTGTGTTGTCGTTCTTTTGTCCGTGTGCTGTTCCAATAATGTTACAGTTCGTAGGTAACGTTTTGGTGTCCCATTCCTGTGTTGTCTCTCATATGTCGTAATAGTCATAGTATATCGCTGCTTGTATGTGCGATGTTCTGTTCCGTTAGTTTTCGAAGTCAATTGAAATCACGCGTATGCACCGTTCTTAATAATCGCATGATAACTTTCAGTTTTGTGATTGATGAAATAACTTCACAAATGTTAATATGCACAGTTCGGATTGTTTTTGATGTACTGCTAATTGCCAATGTGGCCCAATATAGTTAACGGTTCTCAAAGTGTCATGTCTGATAGCTATAAGTAGAGTATTACATCAGTTGTTGACACTTCTAAATTAAAGTTCTACAGTAAGTGTAGAGGTACACTCTTTTATGGAACAGACTAAAATATCACAGCTTATTATATGGCCACTAATTAATGTAAATAGTGTTAATCTGCTGGTGCATTGGGTAATTGTAATAATATGTCGGCAATTACATTATCCGTGCCTTCTTTAATTACCAGCAGTGGCGCCTTATCCGTCAAGACAACGAAATGGGAATGTGACAGCTAGAAAAGAAGAGGAAGGAAGAAGGGAGAGGTGAGGAGAGAGAGAAGAGAGAGAAAAGAATGATGAGGGAAATGATGTAAATAGTGTGAAGCCTAAAAGTTCGTTCCTCAGTCGAACTCTGCCTACTACACACTACCTTTGATAGTAAAGAAATATGAAGAGAGAGAAGGAGAAAAAAGAGGATGAGAGTAAGGGATACGACAGATGTAGGTTCGTGTCTCCGCGTGAGAACAATAGTTAATTACTATTGCACCATCAATGTCTCGTGGTGTAGGTTATCAGGTTATAGAAGAGATGTACAGCCTCACAAGGTCTCTAAACTACTCTAATCTACACAATCTCAGACTGACAAGTCGAAATAAAAGGCAACTCAAACATATATTTATTTTCTCCTTGAACAATAACAGAGTGACAATCTACAGAATAATCGCATAGAGTAATCAGTACATGCATTGCAGACACATAGTGCATATTGAACTGTAATAATACGATGCTGCTTTGCCTCACAAGAGAGAGATAGATAATATAATAAACTATGCAACCAGATGTTAGGGAAATACTACCTACAGCCACCTATTAACTGCATGAAGCAAAGAACTAAAGCTGGGAATTACACCGGCCTTTGTTTCGTAACTATCTTCCCGTAGGCTTATTAGTGGTACATGTATTCAGCCCAAATACCCATCGATCCATAGATTGATCCATCAATCCATATACCCAGGGATTTAATTCGCTCCCATCCAACTTGTTCAGCGGGTAACTGTTTATTCAGCTATGCCTGGTTTATCCAGGCGACTCCAGTTTACCCAGACGATGTATTCAACTTCTGCCATCCAGTGGTTTTTCTGGTCGCCCTTCTGGGTTTCATATCTGAAATACGATTGCTTTCTTCAACCTCTCGTTTGTCGTGAATCCCACTTGACCTTTCCAATCATGTTTGCCATTAGTCTCCTGTGGGATTCCGATCGCAGTGTTTCCCGTGTGATTCCGATCGCAGTCTGGCTAGTGGTTGTCCTATTTGACGTTTAGCCATCTACTGCAACTAACGAGCGGTCTTCTTTAGCCAACAGTCCTTCTCAAATGGCTTGCACGCCATTTTGTGATCCTCGGAATTTGCGTTCCACTCCATCAGATTTATCTATCTGGAATAAATGGTTCACAGATCCTTGACCATCCTACTTTACTTCGGCAGTCCAGACGAAACCGTGATATATGCATCCTTTCCGTCTTTAATACTGCCTCTCCATCTTCCTGGACACTAAACAGCCTGATATATAGACATAACCATTGCTGGAGTTCCAAACTCACACTTCCTCCTGGGCTGGGCGACCGCCCAGCCCTCGGATCTGCTGCTACCGCACCCTGGCTCGTTCCACACTGTCCCAACTGACTGGATCCAAAATATATATCACCTCTCGAGTTGGCGCCTTTCTTGAATCACGTGACGTCGCTGTCCCTTGTCCTCCAATCAGTACCTCGCGTACCCTGCTTAATTTGCATACTACCATCATATCATTAACCCAAATCTACATTGTCTCTGACGTTCATGGTCCTGAGTTCATCGTCCTTGTTTGAGTTCATGCTCTTTAAATTAGATTTCCCAGCTCAAGCACGTTCCCACTGCTATAAATCTGCCCCTCCGTTGTATTTCTTGCCCAAACTGACAGTTCCCGACAAAGCCTATGCTAAGTTTGGCTTCATGTTTCCTGAATTTCTCATTTCACTAACAACTAAAGGTAAACCGTCGGTCAGCGGGCTGCACTAGAGTCATTGCCCGACCACTCACTAATTTTGAACTTACTGGTCGGTGAACTCTTTGTCGAACCAAAAATATCCCAGTTAATGCTTTCCAGTAAACTCAGGCGCCTAGAGACAATGAAAGCATACTGTCTCATACCCACCTACCAAAAGTTGATGGGTCCCACCATCAATATAGCGTCATTCCTCCTTGAGATCGAAGCCCTGGCTCCGCATCTGACATTCCTCATAAACAATATTGGATGCCTAAGGGGAAAACTCTTTTCGGAACTTCCACCCCAAATAATAATAATAATAAAAAATACTGGTTGCATCCCCTGCTCTCCCAGTGCACAAGACAGTTAAATCTTGTTCGTCTTCTGACGTGCATCATCACAAAATAGTAACTAACTAATATTATTAATAAAGACAGTTCAATCCCTTGCATGCCGGGGGTTCCCCAGAAAACAAAATCATCAATCAATGGATGCAATACTTAGGGGCACCAAAATTAATAAAACAGTGTCAATATAGGCATTCATTTAATATGCTACCCCCCTGTAACAACAACAAAACAACAATCAGATTCACATAGGTGCTACCCACTAGGACATATGTAGTCATCCTTGAATCTGAAAAAAAAACATTGTAACAATTCCTGTGACACGACAGGCAAATGCCTGGTCACCACACATAATAACACAACCAATTCTCCCCTATTCGCAAGGACACATCAGCCTGAAGCTGCAATCTTCACGATCACCACCGATGTACACAAAAACAAATCAGCCCCTACTGTAAGTACGCAATATTTAGTGGTCATAGAAACAAACCAAATATATATCATGAAACAGCGTTTGACATAAAAACAAATGTGCGCCCAGTCGTTGGACATTGTGCTCAATTGTCTTGGCGCTGAAATAACTCTGGAAAAAATATGGTATGCCCAGTTCTTGGACATTATGCTTTATTCTCTTGGCGCTGAAATAACTCTGAAAAAAAAAAATGTGTGCCCAGTTCTTGGACACCCTGGCGCTGAAATAACTCCAAAAAAAACATTTGTTTGCCCAGTTCCCGGACATGGCACTAACATGTATTCTTCGCCATGCCCCTTCACATTAAAAACAACCATGTACCCGCATTAACATCTACCCGGGCAATCTCAGATTATAAATGGACTCCTTGGCCTCCTGGCACGACGTTGAACTGTGTGTAGTCCTTATGACACCTAATACTGCAGTTGTGTCTGCCCTTGAACACAATAGAGTGAGGCCCAGACAAAAATAAAAGGCTTCGCGTACCCGACTTGACAACTTCCGCTATGGAAATAACAAGGGAGCTAACTGCTCCACAACAGTTGATCCCCTCAAGCAGTCATATTCATTTAAACAACAAAATAACATGTTTCTAACTAAGTTCGACCTGTAAAACAAACAAAGGATGGCTAAACGTGACTACACCAAAATTGTCATTCAATTATGAACCAACACTACACCACGAACGTTTAACTAATTATTAAACTACTGTTCATTGCGTCATGCTGAAATAAATATATAAAGAATATGTTTCTGCTTGCGGGTGCTCTCTGGATTCCGTTTTCTTCTTCACTGAATTTCTACGATTGTTTTCTTTAAAGTGTCTATTCTATATGCATGGGCAGAAATATAGGGCGTCACTGGTCATTCACTGCCCAACACTGTTAACATATCTACATCTGGTATCATGAAACTTGAAGACGCTGGTACACTGAATTCCACCTCTGTTCCCGCTTCTAAAATAAAGGGATTTTCTAACTACCACGAGTTACACTGTCATTTGTCTCTCCACAACAGCCATAATAAACTCACTAAATAAAACACAGGGGAATATCCCCTCTTGATGATCTAATTGTTCATGTGTGAATTTCTTTTGCGCCACGTATGCCATTGATAACGTCCGGCACAGCCCGTCTCGCTCTGTTCTCTTCTGCAGAAGGAAAAAAAAGGGGGGGGGGAAGACATATTGTCCTGATGGCTTCAGATGTTGCCACTGCCCCCTGGCGTATTGAGTTCAGCCAGGCAAACAGCTGCCTTCCCGACAAACTAAGTCACACTCGTCCCCGTACAGCCACAGGTTTGGCATGCTCTACATGTCAGGTGTGGGAATTGTTCTTATACTTTGCATGGCTCTGGGTTTCACTTGCCATACCCTGTCGTCAATCATGACTCTACTTCCTGGACGAAGAGTGGGTGGCCTTGGTATAACGGTGGGGTATTTTATTGTGATACCCTTCAATCAGTGAGTTAGTCTTTAACGTGCACTGAAAAGAGGAACTTGTCCTTTAACGATAACAAGATAAGACCACCCTTACGTTGACTTGCTCTGCTCAGCTGTTGTCTGAGCTCATTTCGGACAGATTCCGCTGCGCTGACTCTCCTTCTGCGATAGCTATCCCTGGGTATTTTGTTGTTGTATGTTGGGTTTTCCTGTATTCTTGTAGCAAGGTGGTTTGGCCGGTGTACTTTACACAAGAGTTTCTAACTGAACAGACTTAGTAGAAACCTCGCCGACAGATAGTTCAGACAATTTACCAACCAGCTATGAGATAAGTAGCCTAGTAAAGGAACACTTACTGAGACAACTATCGAGCAGGCAATCACGAACTACTGACTGTAAGCGACAAATCTATGTATACGATCTCACTATGTAGTAGAACCTGACACCACAGAAACAAAGTTCACATGGAATCTCCTGGGAGCTCCCGGACTAAGCTGGAAGGTCCCAGAAAATTCTGGAAACATATCCTGCCGACGACGCCATTTGTGACAGCTAGAAAAGAAGAGGAAGGAAGAAGGGAGAGGTGAGGAGAGAGAGAAGAGAGAGAAAAGAATGATGAGGGAAATGATGTAAATAGTGTGAAGCCTAAAAGTTCGTTCCTCAGGCGAACTCTGCCTACTACACACTACCTTTGATAGTAAAGAAATATGAAGAGAGAGAAGGAGAAAAAAGAGGATGAGAGTAAGGGATACGACAGATGTAGGTTCGTGTCTCCGCGTGAGAACAATAGTTAATTACTATTGCACCATCAATGTCTCGTGGTGTAGGTTATCAGGTTATAGAAGAGATGTACAGCCTCACAAGGTCTCTAAACTACTCTAATCTACACAATCTCAGACTAACAAGTCGAAATAAAAGGCAACTCAAACATATATTTATTTTCTCCTTGAACAATAACAGAGTGACAATCTACAGAATAATCGCATAGAGTAATCAGTACATGCATTGCAGACACATAATGCATATTGAACTGTAATAATACGATGCTGCTTTGCCTCACAAGAGAGAGATAGATAATATAATAAACTATGCAACCAGATGTTAGGGAAATACTACCTACAGCCACCTATTAACTGCATGAAGCAAAGAACTAAAGCTGGGAATTACACCGGCCTTTGTTTCGTAACTATCTTCCCGTAGGCTTATTAGTGGTACATGTATTCAGCCCAAATACCCATCGATCCATAGATTGATCCATCAATCCATATACCCAGGGATTTAATTCGCTCCCATCCAACTTGTTCAGCGGGTAACTGTTTATTCAGCTATGCCTGGTTTATCCAGGCGACTCCAGTTTACCCAGACGATGTATTCAACTTCTGCCATCCAGTGGGTTTTCTGGTCGTCCTTCTGGGTTTCATATCTGAAATACGATTGCTTTCTTCAACCTCTCGTTTGTCGTGAATCCCACTTGACCTTTCCAATCATGTTTGCCATTAGTCTCCTGTGGGATTCCGATCGCAGTGTTTCCCGTGTGATTCCGATCGCAGTCTGGCTAGTGGTTGTCCTATTTGACGTTTAGCCATCTACTGCAACTAACGAGCGGTCTTCTTTAGCCAACAGTCCTTCTCAAATGGCTTGCACGCCATTTTGTGATCCTCGGAATTTGCGTTCCACTCCATCAGATTTATCTATCTGGAATAAATGGTTCACAGATCCTTGACCATCCTACTTTACTTCGGCAGTCCAGACGAAACCGTGATATATGCATCCTTTCCGTCTTTAATACTGCCTCTCCATCTTCCTGGACACTAAACAGCCTGATATATAGACATAACCATTGCTGGAGTTCCAAACTCACACTTCCTCCTGGGCTGGGCGACCGCCCAGCCCTCGGATCTGCTGCTACCGCACCCTGGCTCGTTCCACACTGTCCCAACTGACTGGATCCAAAATATATATCACCTCTCGAGTTGGCGCCTTTCTTGAATCACGTGACGTCGCTGTCCCTTGTCCTCCAATCAGTACCTCGCGTACCCTGCTTAATTTTCATACTACCATCATATCATTAACCCAAATCTGCATTGTCTCTGACGTTCATGGTCCTGAGTTCATCGTCCTTGTTTGAGTTCATGCTCTTTAAATTAGATTTCCCAGCTCAAGCACGTTCCCACTGCTATAAATCTGCCCCTCCGTTGTATTTCTTGCCCAAACTGACAGTTCCCGACAAAGCCTATGCTAAGTTTGGCTTCATGTTTCCTGAATTTCTCATTTCACTAACAACTAAAGGTAAACCGTCGGTCAGCGGGCTGCACTAGAGTCATTGCCCGACCACTCACTAATTTTGAACTTACTGGTCGGTGAACTCTTTGTCGAACCAAAAATATCCCAGTTAATGCTTTCCAGTAAACTCAGGCGCCTAGAGACAATGAAAGCATACTGTCTCAGGAACCTAAGAGGAACTTAGATAAACGACTAACACAAAAAACAACTTAATGCCTCCAATTCAGCTGTCGAGTACTTGATTTCCGCTGTTTTCAGTTTACGGCCGACATACAGGATTGGGTGTCTTACGCCTTCATATTCTTGCATCAGACATCCTCCGATTGCGATAGCAATTGCATCTGTAGTTAATATAAATGGTAAATCTATGTTTGGTATTCTCAATATGGGTGGATTCGAAAAAATGGATTTCAATTTGCAAATTGCATCCTCTAAACGGATACTCTTACAATTGCACATACTACATAATTGTATCGGTATCGATGTAAAAATAAGTCTAAATAATGTAAGAGTGAAAGTGAAATTACCATAGGCATATCTCAAAGTTATATGAAAAATTTTGCACCAACAGGAGTTAGTGAACTTTAGCATGGTTTTTGCTTTTTTAATTTGGCGTAATGTTGATTGATATCTAAATGAGATGGCAAATATGATGGAAAATATGTTTGTTATCCGGATGGTGTTGAAAGATACATTTTGAAAGCTAAGTAGTGTTGTTGCAAGTTGGGTTAATAGCAAAAGTAGCAAGAGTGTCAGTAGTTTGTCTTTGTTCATTTTAATGTTTGGTGAAAGTGATTGTTTACTCTTGTTGGTTGAGGTGTGTGTTTCAAAGACCTTGTTGTATTTGTCTGCTAAAGTGGTAGATGGTGAGTTGAAAATAGTAGTATTTGTGCTGATGGATTTAGATCCGCATCGTTTGGTGTTTTTGTTCATGCGATAAAGCAGTTTGTTTGTATGCAAACGTTTCTGACTTTGATTTTGTGTGAAGTCAATTGTTTGTGTTTGTTTATTTGCATACTGTTTGCTTGCATGAATGTTGCATGATGATGTTATTTCTGTATCTGTATAACTTTCTGCAGCTTTATGTGTTGTTTCTGTTTTAGTTTTATGTGTCCTTGATCGATGATAAATTTGTGATGAACACATATGATGACACTTGTTTGATAATAATACTTCTTTGTCACTAGTAGGGTCCCTTGGATATCTTTGTATTCCTTGGTTATGTTTCTTGGAATTAATCACGTAATTGTTTCTAGTTCTCAGCGAACCAAATTGTTTTGACTCATTACAACAAACTATGACAATATATATATATATATATATATATATATATATATATATATATATATATATATATATATATATATATATATATATATATATATATATATATATATATGACAAGAACCTGAATTAACACAGGCATGCTGGCCACTTCATTCATACCTCACGATCATAAACACGATTGTATAAATGGTATATAATGAATCAATATTTATTCTACACAGTTACTATCAGGCAATATGGCCACACAGATATATACAGCTCGCTTCTCGAGCATACATTAATTGCACTCATAACTCAAATACATTGTTCAGGCTCGCTATGTCTGACTGCGTCCTTTCTAAACTACACAGTGGCTAGAGTAATACCACACATGTCTTCTCGCTTTAACTGTCAAGTCCGGTCTGCCTGAGTTTACAGGTCTCGCTAACTTACTGGTCCTCAGTCCTCGTGCGGTCAGCAGCGCTGCGTGCGGCGTCACTTGTCACGTAGTCCAGTACTCGTTAACCTAAAGTCGTATTACCGTTCAGTCTGTTTACGGGTAGTTCCCCGTGTTTAACGTTCCCTGTCCTATCTTGGGAGTTGATCCCCGTTATGTCCTAGTTATGACACGTGTGTGTCCTATCTATGTCCTGTCCTAGAACTGTTTGGTGTTATACTGTCTCTCTCTATCTATTCTCTTGTAAAGGTCCTTATCTATGTCTTGTCTCTGTCCTTTCCTTACTTCCGTCCTTGGTCCTACTTATATCTATATATTCAGCTCTTTGACACGCTCTCACCCCCCCCCCCCCCGTATTGCGTCACCAAATTCAAGTTAATGGGTGTGACACAATCTGTCGTAACATCTAAAGAAAATTAGTTGGGTCTAGTTTTGTCAAAGTTCTGGCTAGGGTTAACTAATCGTGTCTTGGGTATAATCACTGACTTATAAAAGTCTGATGTCACACTGTTGTATTCATCCACTGGCTTATAATCAGCATCGCACACCTGTACTGTTGGCAAGAGTCAACACTCATTTTCATTACACATATGGAAGCTGTATCGAACCAAAGCCTAAAATGTCTATCAGACACTGCTTTTCAAAATGTCGATTGACCGACATCTCGAACAAATTGCTCCTGTTACGGGAACAATACATGAAAAAAATTCATGGCTCCCGTGTAATGTTTCTCCAACTCTATTACATGTTGTGTGTTTGCTGAGGTTCACCTCTCTAACTTCCGTTTGTGGGTAAATCTTCCAATGTGTTCTCAAAGTATACTAAGTCTATTATGTCCCCTGTTCATGAGTTTCCCCCCTTCCATTATACTGCTGTCTGCATTTTTATCTGTAAGTATATCTGGTTGTTTGCGTGTTTAGTTATATTTAATGTATGTTTAAATCACAAACACATGTGTATGTCTATAATTTACGTGAGTGAGGTTTTCAAGCGTCGCAGGTTGGTTTATGCAGTCACCAATGGATACGTATGCTTAATTTGTGACTGCTCTGCCGAACTGAGATGCTGGAAAATATTCCTATACATGTAATGTAATAATGGCAACAACACACACAAAAATACACAAGCACATGTGTTACACATAAGACGAAGACAAATTATAAAAACTCTTGGGTGCGGCAAAAAAATGCACCATTGTTTACTCACACGATATTTAATACATTCACTCTATCCTTGTTCTCGCCTTTCTCTCGCTACATTCACTCATCACAGATTTAGACAAAATTTATGTCATTAAAATACTAAAATAAAATGGAGAAAATTTTTTTTTGCTCACTCTCATCATTCGTAGAGCCGAATGATAGTATTGTATATTAGCACTGTCTATCGTTTTTATACTCTTTACATGTTCAATGGATTGCTTACGGCAATCATAATTATACTAACTATTCTACCTAAATGCTATATTCTGCTTTGGTGTGCTGAGATTTACTAACTAAGATGTACTAACTTTGCTCCTTCTCAATTGCTGCTACTCTATCTATATGTTCTCTGTACTTTCGCTCTGCCCACTGTTCTAATTTATCTCCACTAAAACCTAGGTCTTTACCCGCTTCTATGCATTCTTTCAATGTCGCATTTTTGTTAGTTAGCTTATACACACATCCAAAAATGAGAAATACTTTTTCTATAATATTTCTAATTATTCACAACATTCAAAAATATAAGATGCTATTCTACGGTGCACTAATCAATACAATATATGTACTTATCTGACAACTTTCAGCCTTTCCGGGTCTAATGGGTGTTGTTGTCTTCTCTCAGCTCAGTTTCTAATGCTGATCTGAATGTTTCTACTCTGCATTCTGTTATATACAGCAGCAACAATCAATATTCAGAAAACACACACACGCAAGTTGATATGGTAATTAACAATATTTCTGTCTCGTAGTTCTCTCCGACGGGATGCTGAAATGCGAAATTACTGTATTAAATTTTGTCTGTCGTTGTGTCAGTTGTCGTCTCGTCTTTGTCATGTCTTCACTGGCGTGAGGCATCAACTGAAACATCTCTGTGAAACATGTTAATATTCAATATATATTTCACAATTGTCTACAATTTTCCAAATGTAATCTTTAGATTGTACACCGTGAATTCTACAAGGCAATGAATTCCTTCGTGCTTTCAATTCATTCTTTCTGTTACTATCACACTGTAATCACATTCTTGCTGTTGTCAAACAACCACACAATAGATCATAGGTTCATCTAAACTTTCTAATCTCACTCTTAGTGTCGTACCGATAAAAAACAATCACTCTCTTGTCATACAGTAGGTCACAGGTTCATTAAGAACTTCTGACACCACTCTTGGCCGCCTGTAAAGAACCTGAATTCACACAGGCATGCTGGCCACTTCATTCATACCTCACGATCACAAACACGATTGTATAAATGGTATATAATGAATCAATATTTATTCTACACAATTACTATCAGGCAATATGGCCACACAGATATATACAGCTCGCTTCTCGAGCATACATTAATCGCACTCATCACTCAAATACATTGTTCACGCTCGCTATGTCTAACTGCGTCCTTTCTAAACTACACAGTGGCTAGAGTAACACCACACATGTCTTGTCGCTCTAACTGTCAAGTCCGGTCTGCCTGAGATTACAGGTCTCGCTAACTTACTGGTCCTCAGTCCTCGTGCGGTCAGCAACCCTGCGTGCTGCGTCACTTGTCACGTAGTCCAGTACTCGTTAACCTAAAGTCGTATTACCGTTCAGTCTGTTTACGGGTAGTTCCCCGTGGTTAACGTTCCCTGTCCTATCTTGGGAGTTGATCCCCTTTATGTCCTAGTTATGACACGTGCGTGTCCTATCTATGTCCTGTCATAGAACTGTTTGGAGTTCTACCTACTTATACTGTCTCTCTCTATCTATTCTCTTGTAAAGGTCCTTATCTATGTCTTGTCTCTGTCCTTTCCTTAATTCCGTCCTTGGTCCTACTTATATCAATATATCCAGCTCTTTGACAATATATATATATATATATATATATATATATATATATATATATATATATATATATATATATATATATATATATATATACTTGATACCTATCTCTAAGAAAGGAGACACGTTCCAGTGTGAAAATTATAGAAGAATATCACTACTGTCCACAAGCTATAAGATATTATCCGCTGTATTACTAAATAGACTAAACCATATTCAGAATGCATATTAGGTGACTACCAGGCGGGTTTTAGACAAAACAGGTCAACAATAGATCAGATATTTATCTTACGACAAATTGCCGAGAAAAATTGGGAATGTAAAAGAGATATCCATTACATTTTTGTGGATTTTGAAAAGGCTTATGATAGTGTCTATAGGAATAGTCTATGGAATGCTATGCGGGAATTTGGAATACCAAGGAAGTTAATCAACATGACCAGACTATGCATGGAAGATTCTTATAATATAGTAACATATAAAGGCAGGAAATCGGACCCTTTCCAAATAACATCTGGCTTGAAACAGGGTGATGCACTATCGCCGCAACTCTTCAATCTGGCTCTAGAGAAAGTTGTAAGGAGGGTAAAGGAGAAATGTGATTTTGGAGGAACATCCAAGCTGCTTTGTTATGCAGATGATATAGATATTATAGGGGAAAATGAACAAAAGACATTGGAAATATTGACTCACATAAAGGAAAAAGTCCAACAGATGGGACTAGTTATCAACCAAGATAAGACAGAATATATGGTAATTTCAAGAAAAGGAATGGCTAAAAACTCTGGCCACATACAAATAGATACTTTGAATATTAAAAGAACGGAAACATACAAATACCTGGGTACAATCTCCAACTGCTCCAACATCATAAGGGAAGAAATACAAACTAGAATCAATTCTGGAAATAAGATATACTATGCACTACAACATCTACTAAAATCAAATACGCTATCTCGTAACACCAAGATCACAATATGCACAACACAGATCAGACCAGTTGTGCTGTATGGCTCTGAAACCTGGAGTGCAACGAAAGGAGACGAAGCCTTGCTAAAAACCTTTGAGAAAAAAAGTTTTAAGACGCATCTTTGGACCCATTTGGGATACACAAAGTGGAGAGTGGAAAAGACGAAGTAACAAAGACATTTATGATCTATTTAAGTCCCCACTAATCACTGGTATCATGAAGGCTAATAGATTACATTGGCTGGGGCATACAGAAAGAATGGAAGATAATAGGGAAACAAAACTCGCTTACACTCAGGAAATAAATGACCGTAGACCTCGAGGTAGACCAAGAAGACGGTGGAGAGATAATATATATATATATATATATATATATATATATATATATATATATATATATATATATATATATATATATATATATATATATATATATATACTAGCTGACACGGCCCGGCTTCGCCCAGACTCTGGTGGGGAGCATCTCATTTAATTCATATAAGTAGTCATATAAGCTCCCGTTCCCGACTGTCTGTCTGTCTGTCTGTCTATCTATCTGTCTGTCTGTCTGTCTGTCTGTCTGACCCGGCCCAGCCCATGGTGGAGAGCATCTCATTTAAATCATATAAGTAGTCATATAAGATCCCGTTCCCGACTATCTGTATGTCTGTCTGTCATGGGTAAATGGAGGAGGGAGGAGGAAGAGGGAGGTGGAGGAGGGAAGAGGAGGGAGGAGGAGGGAGGAGGAGACAGGAGGAATAGGAGGGAGGAGGAGGGATTAGGAAGAGGAGGGAGGAGTAGGGTGGAGGAGGAGGGGGAGGAGGAGGGAGGAGGAAGATGGAGGAGGAGATCGCAGGAGGAGGAGGAGGAGAGGGAGGAGGAGGAGGGAGAGGGAGGAGGAGGGAGGAGGAGGAGAGAGTAGGCGGAGGGAGGAGGCGGAGGGAGCAGGAAGAGGGAGGAAGAGGGAGGAGGAGGGAGGAGAAGGAGGAGGGAGGAGTAGAGAGTGGGAGGAGGGAGGAGGCGGAGGGAGGAAGAGGGAGGAGGAAGAGGGAGAAGGAGGAGGGAGGAGAAGGAGGGAAGAGGATGAGAGGGAGGAGGAGGAAGAGGGAGGAGGAGGAATGTGAAGGGAGGAGGAGGGAGGAGGTAGAGGGAGGAGGAGGAGGAGGGAGGAGGATAGAGGAGGAGGAGGGATGAGGAGGAAGAGGGAGGAGGAGGAATGTGAAGGGAGGAGGAGGGAGGAGGTAGAGAGAGGAGGAGGAGGGAGGAGGAGAATGGAGGAGGAGGGATGAGGAGGAGAGGGAGGAGGAGGGGGAGGAGGGGGAGGAGGAGGGAGGAAGAAGGAGGAGGGAGGAAGACGGGTGAGGGGGAGGAGGGAGGGGTAGGAGGGGGAGGAGGAGAAGGGAGGAGAAGGGAGGAGGAGGAGGGAGAAGGAGGAAGGAAGAGGGAGGAGGAGGAGGAAGAGGGAGGAGGAGGGAGGAGGAAGAGAGAGGAGGGAGGAGGAAGAGAGAGGAGGGAGGAGGAGGGAGGAAGAGATAGGCGGAGAGAGGAGGAGGAGGGAGGAGGAGGAGTAGGGATGAATAGGAGGGAGGAGAAGGGAGGAGGAGGGATTAAGAGAAAGAGGGGGGAAAGGGGAGAAGGAGGAGGGAGGAGGGAGGAGGAGGAGGAAGAGGGATGAGGAGGGAGGTGAGGAGGATGAGGAGGAGGGAGGAGGAGGAGGGAGGATGGTGAAGGAGGAGGAGGAGGAGGGAGGAGGGTGAAGGAGGAGGAGTAGGGGGAGGAGGGAGGGGGAGGAGGAGGGAGAAGGAGGGAGGGGGAGGAGGAGGGAGAAGGAGGAGGTGGGAGGAGGGAGGAGGAGAACGTAGGTGGGGGAGGATGAGAAGGTAGGAGGGAGAGGGAGGAGGAGGGAGGAGGAGGAGAGAGGAGGAGGGAGGAGGTGGAGGGAGAAGGAGGAGGGAGGAAGAGGTAGAAGGAGGAGGGAGAAGGAGGGAGGAGGAGACAGGAGGAATAGGAGGGAGGAGGAGGGATTAGGAAGAGGAGGGAGGAGTAGGGTGGAGGAGGAGGGGGAGGAGGAGGGAGGAGGAAGAGGGAGAAGGAGGGAGGAGGAGAGAGGAGGAGGAGGAGGAGGAGGAGAAGGGAGTAGGAGGAGGGAGAGGGAGGAGGAGGGAGGAGGAGGAGAGAGTAGGCGGAGGGAGGAGGCGGAGGGAGCAGGAAGAGGGAGGAAGAGGGAGGAGGAAGAGGGAGAAGGAGGGAGGAGAAGGAGGAGGGAGGAGGAAGGAGGAGTAGAGAGTGGGAGGAGGGAGGAGGCGGAGGGAGGAAGAGGGAGGAGGAAGAGGGAGAAGGGAGGAGGAGGGAGGAGGTAGTAGGATGATTGATTGCCATCCCACCAGGTTAATATGTTATCGCGGACCTCAGAGAGAAGTGTCTATGTAGAAGACCATTTCCTGGACGTACGTATTTTGGGAGGGGGTAGAGGGAGGAGGGAGGAGGAGGAAGAAGAAAAAAAAAACTACGACAGTTGGCATCTCTGGAATGAAAGGAAGGCGTGTAGAAAATTTCATCTCAATCGGATGGGCCGTTCGCGAGCGTATAAAGGACATACATACATACATACAGAGATACGCACATCCTAATTTATATATAAGAATATATATATATATATATATATATATATATATATATATATATATATATATATATATATATATATATATATATATATATATATATATATATATAATATCTCCACCGTCTTCTTGGTCTACCTCGAGGTCTACGGTCATTTATTTCCTGAGTGTAAGCGAGTTTTGTTTCCCTATTATCTTCCATTCTTTCTGTATGCCCCAGCCAATGTAATCTATTAGCCTTCATGATACCAGTATATATATATATATATATATATATATATATATATATATATATATATATATATATATATATATATATATATATATATACAGACCTACAAGCACTGGAATCAACGACTGGCAAGAGAATGTCAACCAGAGAAACGAAAGGAGACGGATTGTATCTGCAGCAAAGAACCTCAATGGCTCGGAACGCTGAAGACGAAGAATATATATATACTAGATTACCCGGTTCAGTTTCTCCTAGACCCTGGCGGGGATCTATCTATCTATCTATCTATCTATCTATCTATCTATCTATCTATCTATCTATCTATCTATCTATCTATCTATCTATCTATCTATCTATCTATCTATCTATCTACCTACCTACATGTCTGTCTGACTGTCTGTCTGTCTGTCTGTCTGTCTGTCTGTCTGTCTGTGTATGTTGGGCCCTGTCCCGTTCCCGTTGCTGGGAAAATTGATTCGAAAATTTTCACGTATCTAAAATAGATCCATTATTTTTATGAAAACTTTGAAGATGCAAAATTTTTATTACTTTGTTTGTACCAGATACGACTGCGGTGCAAAGAGTATATATTCGGCCCTTTCCCGTTCCCTTTGTGGGAAAAATGCGTTCAACTATCTAAAATAGATCCATTATTTTCACGAAAACTTTGAAGATGCCTTAGAGTATTTAACACCTTTTTTATAATGCATATGCCTGTAGATAACTTCTTTAAACATTTAATAAAACTTAAAGTAAAATACAACAATTATTTAAATTACATAATATAGGAATGTTACCAAAAGTAATGTGCCTTGATAAAACATTTGTTGATTATGTGGTTGTTTCGGGATTTGAAATTTAAATATTGAGCACAACCCACTACTGGCAACGCCGATCGCATTCTGATATGAACCTAAGGCCTATCCACGTCAATATGGATGTGGGTTGTGCTCAATATTTAAATTTCAAATCCCGAAACAACCACATAATCAATTGATTATTGCTCACTGGATTTAGGAGGCCTGGTGTTCCTTGCCAGTGAGATGTCCTGATCGTTCGGGTCCCATCGATTGACGGACGTCGGTCGCGGCGATTGGGCAATCTTGAGCATAGCCTACGATGGGTAGCGTTGTGATGTTCTGTTGTGATAATTTGGTGTGTCCAGTGTGTGCCGCGTGGTTACACACCTGCTTCACACGCGTGATCCGGGACTGTTTCCGGATCCGGTCAGGGATATGCACTACTGACGAGCTCAAATGAGGGCGAAACTCGAGTATAGTGCTTCCATATTGACGTGGATAGGCCTTAGGTTCATATCAGAATGCGATCGGCGTTGCCAGTAGTGGGTTGTGCTCAATATTTAAATTTCAAATCCCGAAACAACCACATAATCAATTGATTATTGCTCACTGGATTTAGGAGGCCTGGTGTTCCTTGCCATTGAGATGTCCTGATCGTTCGGGTCCCATCGATTGACGGACGTCGGTCGCGGCGATTGGGCAATCTTGAGCATAGCCTACGATGGGTAGCGTTGTGATGTTCTGTTGTGATAATTTGGTGTGTCCAGTGTGTGCCGCGTGGTTACACACCTGCTTCACACGCGTGATCCGGGACTGTTTCCGGATCCGGTCAGGGATATGCACTACTGACGAGCTCAAATGAGGGCGAAACTCGAGTATAGTGCTTCCATATTGACGTGGATAGGCCTTAGGTTCATATCAGAATGCGATCGGCGTTGCCAGTAGTGGGTTGTGCTCAATATTTAAATTTCAAATCCCGAAACAACCACATAATCAATTGATTATTGCTCACTGGATTTAGGAGGCCTGGTGTTCCTTGCCAGTGAGATGTCTTGACCGTTCGGGTCCCATCGATTGACGGACGTCGGTCGCGGCGATTGGGCAATCTTGAGCATAGCCTACGATGGGTAGCGTAGTGATGTTCTGTTGTGATAATTTGGTGTGTCCAGTGTGTGCCGCGTGGTTACACACCTGCTTCACACGCGTGATCCGGTACTGTTTCCGGATCCGGTCAGGGATATGCACTACTGACGAGCTCAAATGAGGGCGAAACTCGAGTATAGTGCTTCCATATTGACGTGGATAGGCCTTAGGTTCATATCAGAATGCGATCGGCGTTGCCAGTAGTCGGTTGTGCTCAATATTTAAAACATTTGTTGTTAAGTCCCCTTAATTAGACGTCTTTCCTTTTAGTATTGATTTAATACGTAAATAACTGTTTTTAAACTAACAACCAATGCCAGTTGGCTCGGCGGGAGTGAGAAGAACATCTGTAGAAAATTTCATCTCAATCGGATGGACCGTTCAGGAACGCATAAAGGACACACAAACAAAGACATTCTGATAGAGATGTCGGAGGCCAGAGTGGAGTGGCATTTTGTTTAGATAACATAGCTGCAAAAGCTTTAATTGACTATAACCGGGTTAGTAATAGAATCCTCACTGTAAGACATAAAGACCATCTAACAATAAAACTCAACTCTCATACAGATTTATCAACAGCAGAGGAGGACGAAATTGAAGATTTTTACAGCAGTCTGCTAGACACATTACATAAGATGTGTCATAATAACATAACAATAATAAAGGGAGATTTTAATGCAAAAGTGGGTACAGGAAGAACTAAACATGCAAGACAGGTATTAGGAAATTTTGGATTTTGGAATAGAAATGATGCAGGTGACAAATTAATTGAATTTTGTGCACATAAAATTAGTTAACTATAGCCAACACACATCTTAAACAACACCCAAGAATATTATTCACGTGGAAGTCCCCAGGCGGTACTACCAAAACCAATTACTAGATGCAGGTGTGAAATTAAAACTCAAAAAGCTTACCCGAGGACCAAGGTCACTTCGGTTTGATCTCACAAAAATATCAGATGCACACAACTTACAGATGAAGAATCGCTTTGGGGTCTTGATGTCTATATGGAGGTATTAACACCTGATGAATTGGCAGTACACGTTAGATATATCTTGATAACTGCAGTAAAATGATCTAATTGCGACCAACAAAAATCAACATAAGCCATTGATTACACTGAAACGTTAGAATTAATAAAACAACGAATGGAACTGACACAGAAAGCATGTGAATCCGATAACAGCAGTGTATCGATGTCCCTGAAGTGAGGGGAGCTATCACCACACTAGTTACCGTGGGTCAGTTCTTTGTGACTGTGTAGGAACTTTCCGTCTACCAGCTCCACCAGAGTCTGGAATACCCTTCTTATTAATGGACCTTAACCGTTAATGCTCATTCCGAAGGCGTCACTCAACTCTGGTGTAACAATCATAAGATATCGGTGCAAATACAACAGAGCGATAGAGGAGATAGGCATAGATAGAGGAAAACCGTTGGAAGCTAGATAGTTTCCCGATTAGGCATATAGGATCGCAGCTCTCATCATTGAGCCTTATAGGGTGCGTCCTTCCAGTCTGCTGTTAAAGATCGCTCACCCGGTCGAGGCAGATCTACCGTGTACCAAAATCGGGTATACAGTACCAGCGCTAAGTACGAATAGAGTGTATACAGTACAAGCAAGAGTAGAGTTAAGAACAGTATATTGAAGATCACCAATAAAAACGTGTTGGGTCAGACCCACAAAGGATACTGATGGTGAAACACGAGAAAAGGGGAAACTACTCGAGATTACGTGACGTAAAGAAACTGACGTCACGGGGACGAAGGTTTTAGTCAGTTAGGCCAGGGTTATCAACCTGGAAGGATGCGAAGACATTTTCTGTCAAATAAAACAGCGAAGACGTTTAAGAAAGTATGCCCGGAAGATTAGACATCTATTATACATCAAGCTAAAGCTATCGAGTGAAGATTCAAGATGCATAGGGAAGCAAGTCGAGCAAAGTTACGGCAATCATCTTGGCGGCCCAGTCGGCTCAAAATGGATAGTGATCCACATCGGGGCTGGAAGTTGGTATACGTAGTTAAGGTAACTTTTGAGTGTAACTTTTGAATCAAGTGACTCCTTAACGATTGCTGTCTACATTTGGGACTAAATTACTATTTACGTCGACAATCACAATAATTAATAGGGCGCTCTCTGCCATCCTCCTGACGGGAAAAGAGACATTAGTGGTTGCATACATGCTGTTGTATAGATTCATAATAAATAAGTGTTGACGCAAGGACGCCAGAGTTATGTATTCATTCTCCAGTCTGCATTAATGTGTCGTGACAAGTAATGTAACTTGAACAAGCCCGTAGGAGAACATTAGCAATCATGGGAGGTAATGTAACAGTGATGGAATACTGGGGTATTATTGGGATCTAGTGGGAAACAGATACAGCACGATTGAGCATTGGGAATGAAAGCTGGGGGAGATGCTCAATCGTGACGTATTGGGTTGGCAAGGGCAGTTAACATCAAGCCTTGGACTAGAGAGGAAGCTGAATTGTCATCATGAAGAAATAAACAGTATTTGCATAAAACCAACGCGTCTTGTTAGTCTCTGTACACTGTTACAGGACTCGAAATGTTGCCCAGACCAGGATTAACAACAACTTCAATTTGTCGCGGCACATAGCGGAGGTACTGGGCCACTATATTCGATACCGCCACTACTTCATACTGCGCTTGTTGGGAAAATGCGGTGCCCTTGACACTGGCACGTTATCAAACCTCTGCTGAACAGATTTCAAGAAGTTTCTACAAGAATCTGTATGCGGTTGTGAAGCCCGCTTTGCAAGTTCAGTTCCACTGTCTTTATGCGGTTGTGAAGCCCGCTTCGCTGAGTCAGCTCTAGATCGTTTTCGAGCTTTACTGGTGTGTGAAAGCTGGCTATCACTGTCAAGTCCTCGCCGGGCACTGTGGCATTGTTGTTCGAGCGGTTTGCTGACGGGATTGATTTCGGCGGACGACATGGGGATACCTACTTCTGATCGTACCTCCCACTGTTGCAGGGACTTCAAAGTTGAATCATTGTCACACAGCCTGCTCGTTACCACGGCTGTTGTCTGAACTTTATCATTTTAAAGGGGCCTACCCTGGCCATTGCTTGAACCTTGCCATTTTCAAGGGACTTGCCTCCAATTTAAGTTCAAGATTTCATCTGAAGTCAGAACTCGTTCAAGGTCAGGTCATCACTGGCCGTTGGCTGATATGAATCCATTTTTGGGCCTCGTAATTCCTATGACCCAAACACACCTAATCCATTTTTGGGCCTCGTAATTCCTATGACCCAAACACAACTAATCCATTTTTGGGCCTCGTAATTCCTATGACCCATTTAAAACGACGGTGAATTATCCACTCGAGAATCAAGGAAGGGACCCAACCAGGGGTTGAAGATTGTCTGGCAGCCCATGAGATGTGACCCAACCAGGGGTTGAAGATTGTCTGGCAGCCCACGAGAAGGACGAAATTACCTGAAGAGAAGGGATATCTGAACCCCGCCACCTGAATTCCGAGACTAAATTTCAGTTGATGCGGGCTCTTGTTGGTTGAACTGGATCCGTCAGCGAGTAAAAGAAGGTAACTGCTTAATTAAGGAGATAGAGTCAGAGTAAAATTGTGTATTTCGAGGTCTCCCGTGATGTTCCGAATTTCTTAATTAGAGCGGAGTACAGGATATTATTGTGGTTTAAGAAGCAAATGTCTACAAGGAGTGCATTATTTAAATTTAGAAGTAAATTTGTGTGATACTTAGACCCAGAAAATAACTGCGCATTGCTATATAATAAGTGAGTGCATTGCTTAAATTGAGAAGTAAATTTGTGTGATACTTAGACCCAGAAAATAACTGCGCATTGCTATAATAAGTGAGTGCATTGCTTAAATTGAGAAGGTAAAATTGTGTCTATAATAAGTAAGTGTATTCTTTAAATTTAGAGGTTGAAATTTTGTGTTTCTTTGCTTGCCTGGTTTCAGTATTATTTCAGCATGGCGGAACAGGACACCTTGGCACAGGTTTTGACAGGCGTGGGAACAGCAGTGGGCCGGCTTAATAGGGTGATAAAACAACAAGGGATGGCAACAGAAATTGTGAAATTTGGTGGACAGGCCAGAGAATATAAAAAATGGGTCACCTCCATAGAAAAATATGCCTATTTAATCTCAGCAACAGATGAAGAAAAAATGAGACTGGCTTATCAGACGGCAACGGAACCGGTCTCGGATCACATAAGAAGAAAGCTAGAAGCTAGAGTAGATGAGACATGGGAACAATTCAAGGAAGACCTAGCAAGGAAATATGCAGAAATAACGGATCCACAACATGCATTTTCGGTGTTGAGGCAGGCTAAACAAAATAACGGAGAGACGGTACAATTGTTTAGCGATAGATTGATTAACCTGGCTGAAGAAGCATTCTTAGGACAGAATGTACGAGGAGAGGAAGTGGAAAGGATGTTAGTAGGGATCTTTGTGGATGGCATAAAGTCTGATGGTTTGAAACTTAAATTGATGAGGGAAAACCCTGAGAGGTTATCACAAGCGGTGGATATCGCGGTACAAGAAGAAAATTTGAGACGTAGGTTTAGATTAAGAACAGGACGAGAAGTGGGAAGTAATCGAGATGATAGAGTTGAGGAACCTATGGAAATAGGACAAACAAGGTTCGGATGGAATAGGAGAGGAGGTATACAGACGTTACAAGGTAGAAATAGATATGATAATGAGGAAAGAAGAAATATGAGATACCCTACAAGAGAAACAGTAGGTAACACAAATAGTACAAATATTGTCTGTTGGAATTGTGGTCAACGGGGACATGTTTCTCGGTTTTGTAATAACAGGCGAGTCCAGTCGAATACACAGGGTAGACATGACAATAATAGGGTGAGTAGGAATGTTGTAGATGGATACAGGAATTTTACAGGTACAAGAACACAGGAAAATCGGCGCCCTACCTATTAGGCAGGACCTATGATAGGAGGGTAAATAATAAGGTCCCAAGGGTTAGAGAATATGTTAATAACAGGTATAATAGCTCGAACAGAGAATATTTTCAACTAGATGAAGTCAAGAAATTTATAGAAGATAAAACAGATTATAGCTCTTGTATATTAGAAATAGGAAAGTATAGAGTTCGTACATTAATTGATTCGGGAGCTCAGGTTAGTGTAGTAAAAGAAAGTTTTCTATATAACATAGTAAGAAATTGTAGAGTATTTAAGAGTCATAATAATTTACACTCTGTTACGGGACAGAATTTACAAGTAGTGGGACAAACAATGATAAATTTTAAGTTAGGAGGGATCAACATAAGACACCTTTTTTATGTAGTGAAGGGGTTAAATAGAAACATGTTAATAGGAAGAGTTTTTTTAATAAAAAATGGAGTAAGACTTTTATATGATTTACACAAATTAAAATTCAGGGACGTCTATATAGATATGCAAGAAGACATGCATATATCAGCACTAGTTAGAGTTAAAATGACAACGACGTTAAAACCACAGTATGTTAATTTGATACAAGTGAAGCTGAAGAAAAACCCATATTATGTGGAAGGAAACACAGTCAGAATCACTGAATTACAATAGGAAATAATTGATGAGCCTGGTTTGGAAGTTCCGGATGGAATAATAGCGTTAGATAAACACTTAACCTTTCCAGTTATGGTGATTAACAACACAGGTAGAGAAATTAAATTATACAGAGGGTGTGTAGTAGCAAAACTAGAACGGAACGTTAGTGAAATATTGGCAACGGATAGAGTAGAAATGCCGGGAACTAATTCTTCTAGTGAAAGAAATAATAACAGACGCGGACGCGGAAGTAGAGGAAACACACGAAGGGATGAATTGATCCATCCATTCAAAAGAAATACAGCACAAATACATTCACTAGATAAACAGACAAGAGAACAGGAATTGTTGGCACAGTTAAAGACTTCACCAGAAAATAAAGAAGTGTTGGAACAGTTTATAAAGGAGAATCAGGATGTGTTTGCAATTAGTGATTTAGAGTTGGGTAAGACAAAAACGGTAACAATGGAGATAGATACGGGAGACCATCCGCCGATTAGCTTAAAACCATATAGAACTCCCTTAAGAAATAGAGAAATTGTAGAAAAGGCAATAGAAGAAATGTTGAAAGCAGGGATAATCACAAGATCAAAATCAGAGTGGTCATCTCCGGTGGTAATTGTGGCCAAACCTGATGGTTCGAGTCGATTCTGTTGCGACTATCGGGCGTTGAACAAAATTACTAAAAATGTAGCATATCCACTGCCAGTGATAGATGATATTTTGGGGTTGCTAAATGGCGCTACATTTTTCACGACGTTAGACGCAAGAGCAGGATTTTGGTGCATTCCGATGTCGGCAGACGCGCAAAGAAAAAGTGCTTTCTGTACTCATATGGGTTCTTATGAATTTTTACGTATGCCTTTTGGAGTCAAAACTGCACCATCTCACTACATGCTCTTAATAAATGAAGTTTTGGAAGGTATGCAAAGGTTCGCTCTTGCTTATATTGATGATATTCTGATTTTTACTTCTGGAAATGTGGAAGATCATTTGAAACATATAAAGTTAGTGTTTGACAGGTTAAGAAAACATGATGTGAAGTTAAAGCTCAGTAAATGCCAATTTTTAAAGACAGAAACAAAATAATTGGGGTATATTATAAATAGAGAAGGTATAAAACCAGACCAGGACAAAATAAAGGTTATTAAAGAGTTACCTGCTCCAACTAACGTTAAGGAGGTACGCGCCTTTATAGGAACATGTGCGTATTATAGGCGGTTTGTCCCAGCGTTTTCAAAAATAGCTGAACCTATTACAAACTTAACAGGCAAGTACGCTAGGTTTAAGTGGGATGATGAGTGTCAAAAAGCGTTCGAGTATTTAAAAAACAGTTTAACACTGGTACCACTGTTGACGCATCCAGACTTAAACAAACAGTTGATACTGTACACAGATGCTTCAGACAATGCAGTAGGAGCGTGTTTGGTGCAACCATATGAAGAAAAAGAGTCTGGAATACCAGGGGTTAAAAATGAAAGGCCTATATACTTCTTGTCGCATAAACTTAGCAGATCACAAAGAAAGTGGACGACTATTGAGAAGGAGGCTTACGCAATACATTACGCTCTTCAAAAACTAAATTACTACTTACATAACGCAAATTTTGTTATTAGAACTGACCATATGCCTTTAAAGTCTTTTTTAGAAGCTCCAGTGCAGAACAGGAAAATACAAACGTGGGCATTGAACTTACAGGGATATAATACGAAAATTGAGTACATTCCAGGTAAGATTAACACATGCGCTGATTTACTGTCTAGGATTCCCTATCCACAGTCATCAGGTGATACAGAAGATGAAGGAGAACCAGAGATTGACGATCGAAATTGGCAAGTAAATATTTTAGATTCTGCTATAATAAATAGAGAAGAATTTGATAGTCTACCATCGGAACAAGAGTCTGAACATAGAGAAGAAGACCTACAAGTAGCACAGTTTGATATGAAAGAAGAACAAGAGTTGGACCCAAAAGTCATACAAATAAAACAAAAATTACGAGAAACAGATGATAACAAATATAAAAGGAATTATTCGGTTTTACAAGAGGATGGACAGTTATACTATATGTGTGAAAGGAATGAACAGCTAAGGAAATATATTCCAAAACATTTAGAAAATGAACTTTTAAAAGCATATCACGATGAAAATGGACATCTCGGTAGAGATAAATTGCTGAAAGCACTTACAAGTAAATATTATTGGCCAAACTTGTTTAAATCTACATGCAAATATGTAGATACGTGTGAAAAATGCAGATTAAGGAACATGAAAACAATAAAGTCTCCCTTACAAGACACAGATATTCCTCAGTTCCCAATGCAAAAGATTAGTTTAGATATATCGGGTCCACACCCCAGGACATTGTCAGGAAATGTGTATTTAATTCATATAATAGATATCTACAGTCTTTGGCCGGAGGTGTATGCAATTCCGGATAAGAGCGCGGATACTGTCATTAATATTTTTTTACAAGAGTTCGTACCAAGATTTAGTTGCCCACAAAGTATACTTACAGATAATGGTAGAGAGTTTGTAAATAAAAAATTCGAAAAGTTAGTAAAAGATTTAAATGTAAAACATATAAAGACCTCATTTTATAGACCTTCTTCAAATGCGAAAAACGAGCGTCAACATAGGACGTTATACGACATTTTGGCAAAGATTATTGATGAACATGACAGAGATTGGGATTTATTTTTGGGACCTGCCCTTAGCGCCATTCGTACAAAGCAAAATGAGAGCACGGGTTTTTCACCATTTTATTTATTACACGGGAGGGAACCAATATTACCTATAGATAATCTATTAAAACCTAGACGGAAATATATGGGTGAAGAATTTCAAGAGACCATTATACAAGAAATGCATAAAGCACATGTGAGATTAAGGAATAATATAATTAAAGCTAGGGAAAGACAGAAAAAGTACAAAAATGTAAATACAAAATTACAGGAGTTTAAGGTAGGTGATAGAGTTTATTACAAGAAACATAGAAGAAACTCTAAGTTTGATGCTCGTTGGATTCCAGGGTATTACGTTTTGGAAAAACTAGGTAATGTATCGTATATTATAAAGAACCAGGTCACAGCACATATAGTGAGAGCACACGTTGAACACTTAAGAAGAGATGAAGATGAGATAGAAAATAATAATTATAATAATAATTATTATTCGGACTCGAAATTTTTGGATGAACAGCTTGTCAGAAGAACTGCAGTAACCCCAAGTCTTAGAAAAGAACCAGCACAAAATCAGTTGCTAGAAAATCCAGGTTACGAAGATACTCAAGAACAGACAATTCCGAAAAGAATGGAAGAAGAAGGACTGAATGAAACTCATTATGATAGTATGGAAGAAGACATAGGTGCTCCATTTAAAAATACGAGACAAGCAACGAAAAGAAGAATGGACAGTCAAAGAGATAAAGAAGTGAAACGACAGAGGAGAATTAGAGATTATTCAACAAGCGGAGAAGATATGCCTCTACTAGAAAGATCCTTAAGAAATAGGGATCGACAAATTAGGTGGGATGTTGAACGGAAGAGATTAGCGGCAGCTGAAGAGAGACATACAGACGAAGAAGAGGAAATGGATGAAAAGTCAGAGTCTAGTAGTAGTATGCAAGAAACTAATAAGTTGTACAAAGAAGAAGATATTGATGTAGAATTGGCACTTATTCAAAGAAATTTGGACTTGTTGAAGAAGAGGAAACGTGGGAGATAGATATTTGAAAGTACTGCAGATGGCAGGAGTTAGAAGTGAAAGGGATGCCTGAAGAAGCATACGAAAAGGTGGAAGTGGTCTTGAAATATTGATACAAAAGGGGTGATGGAATTTTTTCGTTACTGTTGGTAATGCCGTGTTTCCAAGGGAAACCAGATCACAAGTTCGTTGATAAGTAGAGGTTGGCTACTACGTTGAAGTAATATTGGATTAGTGGCCATGTAGTTTACAGTGCTCACTTAAGAGGTTATTTTGGATGCGATGTGCTGTTGGGAGTTAGGAGATAATAAATGGTATGGTAAATGTTGATTACTGATTTGTTTAGATAGATAGAACAGATGTGATTCTAATTGGACTGTAGTTAACAGATATACAGATGGACAGTGAACTGTTTAGTTTTTCGGTCAGAGATATACTAGAATGACCTGTATAAATAGATATACGTTGTTTTACTTAGTATGAGGGGCCAATGTTGGTGGGTCACTATACGAGCTTGTAATAAGTTTTTATGATTGAGTTGGTTCTGGAAAATGATGGCTAATGTTTAGTTGCTTTAGTCCTTCATTATAAGTTTTTTTGTTTTTGTTTTGAAAAATAATTGTGGTTATTTGGTTTATTGAGTTAGAATAGGGTGATTGTGTTCCTAGCATTTGAGTTGGTAAAAACTATTGGGCCGTAAAAGTGTCCAATAGTGATAGCTAGAAGTAAGGTGTTTTATTCTGATTTGATGCATGTTATTTTATAAATGTGTTTTTCCTTATATTAATTTGGAGTTATGACGGCTGGTGTGATTTGATCTTGATTACATAAATGGTTTTGTATATTAAGTTACTTGGTTAGTAAATAAGTTATGAAGTTAGTTAATTAAGTTTAATTTTCAAATATAAGAGTTTTGCTTAAGGTTTTCGTTCAGAAAGGAGTTAATAAAAACTAAAATATCCACTGATATAAGGTAGGGGGAAGCTTAGATAACCTGAATGTTGAAATAGTTAAGCAATGCTGTGCATTCATAAATTAGTGGGAAATCAGGGTTGGTGAACGTGTGTACACGAATGGATAGACGTATCCAGGGCCTGCACACACGTCACTGTGTTCATAAATGGCAGTATGGGAAGTACGGGGGCAAGAAATAGGGGCTGTGAAATACCAGCTTTAATTTTATTAAAGGTGTTCATAAAATATGAACATGGGCTCAGGGTGGAAGGAACAGAATTGTGGTTGGCAATGTCAATGTGGAATGTATAATCTTTATGAAAACTTATGCCAAATGGTTTTATAACGAACAACGATGTATGTCATAAGGTGTTTTAAAAAATTATTTTACAAAATTTTTTTATTGGCAAGGGAGGTAAAGGGTGAGCGTCTTAAATGAGCATTACTGTATGTACATGTGGTCATGTCGTGTATTCATTCTTTATACTTCTTACTAGGTGCGCACCGCTTCTTTACTTTTTCTAACTATATTGTTTTTGTACGTCCTCGGTTTTAGAAGAGTGGGAAGTTTTATAAAGAAAAAGAAAAATGTTTCGATGACGAATTTATGAGCTGTTCGTATAATATGTGTATTTGATACAGGAAACGGGAGGAGCTAAGAAAGAACCAGAAAAGAAGAAATATATAGTAGATAGCTATATAATTTTGAAAAAAAAGAAGGAAGGAAAGAAGGACTATTTGGATTAACAGGGTTACCATACGTGGTATTATACAAAGAGAGTTCGAAGAAGAAGTATATGGGGGGGGGGGGGGTTTACTAGCAAACCATATCACTGGGAGAAGAGTTAAAAGATATATTATGTACATGAGCGGATTTAGGGAAGGTTAGAGGAAAAAGAGGGAATAGAGTAAGGGGATTAGGAGTAAAGATTTTTCCTTTATAAGGAAAATTCTTTAATAAACATGGGGAGGTGTAACAGTGATGGAATACTGGGGTATTATTGGGATCTAGTGGGAAACAGATACAGCACGATTGAGCATTGGGAATGAAAGCTGGGGGAGATGCTCAATCGTGACGTATTGGGTTGGCAAGGGCAGTTAACATCAAGCCTTGGACTAGAGAGGAAGCTGAATTGTCATCATGAAGAAATAAACAGTATTTGCATAAAACCAACGCGTCTTGTTAGTCTCTGTACACTGTTACAGTAACTTAATCACGACAAACCATCAAATCATCTGAAGGTCACCCTGACGCCATTTGTTTTTTGTGAAGCAGTCAAAATGAACTTTAACTGGCAAATATACAATAAGATAAGAGCACCGACAATGTCAGCTTCCACAAATATTACAACGAATTACACTGCTGGCCGTGACACGTCTAGTTACGTTAATATTGTGATACGCCCAACTACAAATTTATTTCATTAAAGAGGCAGTTAGCTGCCACATGTAAATGACATTGAACCATCATCAAAAGTCAGGTAGACTCTAGTGTCCTCATTAGTAAACATGTATGCGGCAATAAACAGAAAATAACAACATAGTGGTAACTTTAAACACAGAGACGACACATCATCAACTGGCCATATTACTTCAACAGATGCTTAAAGACATGAAATATAGTCAATATAAACCGTCTGTATCAAAACCTCCATGATGTACCACCGTTTGTTATCAAGTACCGCGTTTGCAATAGATTGCTGGGAGGCTTTTGACTGAAATTTACGGAGCAGCACCCAAATTTTCAAAAGTTTCAAAAGTTTCTATAATCACCATCGATCTACCTCAGGAGCCAGGAGAAAGTGACCGGATCACTACGGGAAGTCAAGAACGACACCGAATCCTAAAACAGGCCAATTAAATTGTCTGTTTATGGTTGATTTCAGCTTGTCTGGTGATTTGGTATTGTTAATTTGGGACACATTCTCCATGGATTGTTTGTCTACGTCTTGAGTGTTCGTGGGAGGTTTCCTGCGTTACTTTTGTGCCTGAATATCATTCATGCACCAAGGTACGTTCCTATTCTAACAGTAGACAAGTTAATCATGATAACGAATTGTAACGATGTGGCTGCTGTTCAAAACCGCATGTTGTTTTTTAACCGTGTCCGTCTATACGTCGTACCTATACGTCCTCAGTGTTTCTTTTTCAGGTAGTTAAACACTTGTTGTCTGCGTTGCATTTAGCTGATATTTCTTATGGGGGTTATCGTTTGTCCTGTGTTGTTAAATAGTATGGATATTATAACAGCATAACATCAGCACACGAAGGACGTCACTGTTCTAGTAAGAAACATCACCAACAGACAGAGAATACCGCCTGTCTCAAACACCATCCATCAACATTAGAAATTTATGGTGCGATACCAGTGGTTTGGATTGGACATAAACAAAACATATTGTCTAAATTTTCATTAACATAAATTCATTATCAGGTGTACATTCACACTACCAGTCGTTACCTTCACACAGATTTGCTTTTGCGTTTGGTTAGTTAACTATACCATACTGTTCATTCATGTCGTTACTCCAAGAATTCTTAGCTATGGGCAAGGAATGTGGCCTAGAAGTGTTTGAGCTCTTGACATGGGCCGAGGGAAAAATTAGAGAATTTCAAGCACACCAACGAGAAGAAAGAGCAGCAGCCAAAGAATTAAGAGATGCACAGGCAGCTCTAGAAAGAAAAGCAAGAGATGCGCAGGCAGCTCTAGAATGAGAAAACAGAGGGGCTTTAGAGAGACAAATAGATAAAGAGCTATCTTTAGAAAGGCTAAAGAAAGAGAATTTGCTCTAGAGAAAAAAAAATGCAAGAAGAAAGGGATAACCTAGCCTTTGAAAAGGATACACTGGCAGCCGATTTAATAATGAAAGATAAAGAGATTGAAGGCAACTTAAGCGTAAAGATAATCGAAAAAGATAAAGAGGCAGAAATAGCACAAGCGAAATTAGCAGCGAAAACTTAGGACCTCAATAAACAGTACCAAGGCCTCATAAGAAATTTTACACACGGCATTTAGATATCAGCCTGGGTAACGAACTTTGAGGTTATAATGAACCATTACAAGGTGCCAGCTGAAGAGTGGGCAATACTTTTTTTCATAGACATATCATCCTCGAACCATTAAATGTCGTAGAGGTTATAAAAGAAATCCTGCGAACCAATTATACTTATATTAAAGAACGTGTATTAGAACACTTTTAACTTGATCAGGCTGGTTTACGTACAAAATTTAGGACATTGGCAAAGAAGAATAATCAGACCTTCTTAGATTACGTTTCAGAAACATCATCACTGTTTGACAACTGACTTTAGTTAGACGATGTAGACTCTGTCTTTAACAAATTACGTGACCTCATGTTGAGGAACAAGTTAATTGCTTCAATGCCAGAAGCTATGTCAACATTTCTGGTTGAGAACAAGTTACGGCAGTGCCGGATATGGAGCCCAAAGGTGTGGCATATTATAATGCCCATAGAGACATTTTTTCTGATGGGGCTCAGCAGGGTTTTGTCATAGGGGCGGCTGCCAGCTTTTCCAATCAAAGATATAATGGTCGAGCTGGTAGATTCACACAATATGGTCAACAAGCCAGAGGCAGAGGACCATACTATATGAGAGGTAACCTACAAAAACATCCAAACAGATCTATAAAGGGTTACTTGATACAATGTCAACATTGTAAACTTCAACATGGCTCACTTGAAATGTATCACAAGAACCCTAACTATGATGCTTATATCAAACACTTAACGTCACAAAAAGTGAGCAGGTACGCTTACTATAAGAACAGCGTCAAATGTTTTGTCTGTAATAGTTACGGGCATACCTCTAAAGATTGTAAGATTAGAAAGACATGGAAAGAGGCCAACACAGCATACTTATTCACCAGCAGTGAACCGCATGACTATGAATCGACAAACGCAGTTAACATAGCGAAGCATTAAGATGACAGAGATGGTGAGGATAGTAGCAAGGCTTACACACAGGAAGCGGATTCTGCTTACACGAAGGACGGAAAACTAGACGTGCTACTAGCACTAGTCAACGGACCAGCGGTTAGAATGATGAGAGACACAGGAACATCAATTACTTGGGTTGACCGAAAATTGCTTAAAGACGAAGGAAATACAGATGAGAAGGTGACATGCACAACATTTGGTGGAGACTTAGAGCAATATAAGGTGGCGTGGACTGACATCAACTGCCCGTATTACCAGTAACGGGTAACAGCCGCAGTGTTACCGCGGTGTTATTTGCATTAGTAAATTATCAGTACTGACCATGGACTCCGGATCTACAATAGTAATGCTGTTCAATCTCCTGAAATCTATTCACAATCGTAAGTTATTGTCCTTTTTCCTAATGACTACCATGGGGAACGAGTATGGGGAGTCTGATCTGGAAATTATCCCCATTTTTAATAACTCTGTTATCTCACTGTCTACCGCTGCTCGGTAATGGTGTGTGATAGGGTTGTGTTTCACTCTAATTGGTTGGTCCTCTGTTAGCTTGATGTCATGTGTCATCAAGTCTGTCTTCCCTGGTATATCCGTCAGGACATCAGGGTATTTCTGTAATATCTTGACTAGCCGTGCTTTGTCACTAAGTTCCAGGTTGTCATTAATGGACACATCTTTCCATGTTTCTGTCTGTCTCAGTGCCAAGATTGGTAAGTGCATCTGCACATCATTGTCGCTTGATGCTTCTTCGTCAATGACAACAGAACACGCTGTCTGACTTACCTTCTCGTCAATAATTGCCTCTGTGACGGGCTGTAAGGCTTCTGGTCGTGGAGCGAATTGTCTTAGCATGTTAACATGATACACTTTGTGTTTCCCTTTCACATCCACCCTGCAGTCCACATCCAACAGTTTACTGACAATTCTGAATGGGCCTTGCCAGGTCACTAACAACTTATTAGATATTTCTGGCAGTAGAAGTAACACCTCCTCGTTAACTTGGAAAGAGATCAGCTTTGACTTTCTATTAGCATACTGTCTACACCTAGCCCCCGACATTTCCAGGGCATCACGTGCATTCTGGCATGCATTAATAATTCGGTCTCTAATATTCACGAATAAGTCATACGACGAAATCGTATTACTATCGTTATTCTTAACTATTATTAACTCTTTCAATATGGTCATGGGGCCTCTTGGGTTTGCCCCATACAACAACTAAAATGGTGAGAATCCAGTGCTTTCTTGTGGTACTTCTCTATATGCGAACAGGATAGCTGGTAAGTGCTTATACCAATCAGTTGGTTGCTCTGCAGTGGCTTTAGCTAACATCTGCTTAAGGGACCCATTCATTTTTTCACAGATTCCGTTGCTCATTGGGTTATAAACTGGTGTGAAAACCTGTGTAATGTTCAACAGTCTGTTCACTTCTTTCATCATCTGAGAAGTAAATTGTCGACCATTGTCTGATAACATTTCGTTAGGGAAACCTAACTTTGAAAATACCATTAGCAATACTTCAGCTACGACTTCTGTCGTGATGTGCATTAACGGAACTGCCTCTAGCAACCTGGTGCAATAATCAACCATGGTCAAGAATAACTATGACCCCTGTTGGACATCACTGCTAATGGGCCAAAGATGTCGATGACCACATTTTGAAATGGTCTGACTTTCAGGTCTGTAGCTTGTACCGGTGCTTTTGCCGTCTTTCTTTTTGGATACATTTTCTGGCACGATGTACAAGATTTACAATATAGTTTTGTATCTTTGCCATATCCTGGCCAATAAAACTGGGATATGACTCTATGTTGTGTACGCGCTATTCCCATGTGCCCTGCAAATTGAATGTCATGCGCTGTTCTCATAATCATCTCTCTATATGCTAAGGGTACCACTATTTGCCTACGTGTAGTTTTGTCATCTGAAACACGGCGAGTGAGAATATTGTTCTTCATTTCGAAGCACCATCTACCCTTCTTTGATTGCCTATGTTCTACTTTACTACACCATTGGAAACATTTGTCCAGAGTAGTATTTTGCCTCTGGGAGTCACTAAAGCTCTGTTTGAGATACATTCTCAAGTGCTCAGTTGTACTATCCTTGTCCTCAGTCTCCTTGTCTACTTCGCGTGTCATCTCTTCTTCAGCTATAGAATCTAATCTTGGTTGTCTTCTAGTAACTACCGCGTTGCTTCTCACCTCATATTTTTGATACCAGTTCTCGATTTCTTCTTTTGTACGTTTTTTCACTGTTGATATATTTCCAATGATCAGATCTGCCATTGGGGAGTCTAGGACACACGCTGTCACTCCTACTGTGATAAATGGTGTTGTCACTGTGATCTCGGCCAATGGGTAAAATTCTACTGTTCCATTAAACGTTATACACTTGACCGATTTTACTATGTAATCCGATGGTTTTACCAAACTCTTTCTTACTCCTATGGTCGTACATCCGGAATCCCTCAGGCTTAACACTAGACTATCATTGACGAATCCATGGTGCAGCTTCAGACTCCCTCCTAAGTGTACCGACGACATCGCTGGGAATGGGTGCCCACATATCAAGATAGGTTTACTGGTTGTGTCGAACAAAGGTTTACATCCCTCACAACTATCATTGTTAAGTGTCTCAATCACTTGGCTGCATTAGAGTGCTCAGTTTGCACACCCGTATATTGGTAGCTGAGATGGCCCTTTTCCCCACATTTGAAACAAATGATCTCCTTTTTTCTGTTACTCGTTGGCCCACTGTATGGTTGTACATCACATTCCGCCATTTTGTGCTTTCAGCTCCCACAATTCCACATCCGGCATAACCATTCGGACGTCTCTTAAAATTCCCCCTTTTTATGGGTAACGTCCTGCTTTGCCAAAATGATTGCTCCGGAAACCATTGTTTTGAAGTCCTGTTGCTCATACCTCTGTGCTGAATCCACACTCTTCGACCTTGGTTTAATACCTGGCTTCTGATCCTGTTTGGTATAAGCTGTACAGACTATTTCCTCACCCATCTGTCTGCCAATAGAGCTGTTCGGATGTGCAGTCATGTAGTTTTGCCCCAACTGGGACATTGTGTCTATGTCATTTGGTTTGCGGTCTTAAAAGAAAGCCACTAAATCTGCATTATATGACGATAATATCTTATCCCTTAGTATCAAATTGACTAAGCGACTGAAATATTTTCCAACTTCTGCAAGCACCATAAATTTATTAAATATGTTCTTCACTGTATTAACAAAATCTGTAAAATCCTGATTTATCTTTGGCACAAATTGTCTGAACTTTGTTCTGTATCCATGCTCGGTTAGGTTGAAGTTTGTAAGCAAGCGTTGACGCGGATTAGTATAATTGTTTCTTTCTGCTACAGGTAAATTGAAGATGGTATCTAGGGCCTTTCCCGTGAGATACTCACTCAGCCTCATAGCATAATCTCCTTCTGGAATACCTACAGCCTTAACTGCCGTCTCAAATCTGTCAAGATAAGTTTGAAGATTGTCTCGGTCCGTAAAATATGGCAATTTCAATCATTGTGATGACTGCAAAAGTCTTCTGCCTTCCTCAATCTGTCCTTTTGACGCTAATTCTAATTTCCGGATTGCAATCTCCGTTTCCATCTGACACTAAAACTTCTCTTTCTCTATTTCCACCGTATTTGTTTGTTTTAACTTTTTAAGTTCTACTTGCATTAAATTTACCTGTGTCTCTTTCTCTTCCTGTAGCCGTTTGACTTCATCTAACTTTTCTTCCTGTAAACGATGGGCTTCAGCTAACATTTCTTCCTGTAACCGCTGGGGTTCAGCTATCTTTTCTTTCAGTAAGCACCTTGCCTCGCGTTCACTCTGTCTCTCCTATCTTTCCCAGTGATGAAATTCTTTCAATTTTGCTTCTGCAAACTCCTGTAGTTATCTCCCACTTAGGCCTAATCGTTCACCGCCTCGATATATTCCATTAAAGTAGGCATTGGTGCAATTGTGGACACGTTCATCAGTCAGCTGTAAATATAAAGACACTGCTGCTAGTGTTTGTGTACCTTCCCTAAGTACACCACTACTCAGACTTTACGTAAATTCATAGTGCTGATAATATCCCTCTGTCTTCACACAGTCACTCTATAAGAAATTTAGTAGTGAGCGTGGGGGGCATTACCTATACTCACTCGAATATATAACAAATATTTGTAGAAAGTTTCTGGAAATAGTGTTAGACATACATATATATCCACGAATGAATGATAAACAATAAATGACACATATTAGACGATAGACGCAAAGGCTGGTGACATGCAGACGGATGATTACATAAAAAAAAAACCACTGACATCGACATGCCAATGTAAGACAAAACCATGCGCGCAATATGAACTGGCAGCGACCACTATACAGTAGTATCATGAAGGATCACAATAATAGTATATATCCGAAGAAACCAAATATCATATGTAAATATAATGAAAAGAAGAAGAAAAAAAGAAAAATCGAAAATCAATAGTATACACACATTTGACGTAAGAAAACACGGCTCTGGATATTGATCAGGACACCCAATGCAAACGACGACCACTAAAACTTATTAGCGTATTCCTTAAGGAATATCTTAAGCACGAGGAAGAAAAACGTTTTGCCAAGCCTACCCTGATTCAGATAGAAATCGCAAAACTTCCTATCAACTAGACGCAACCAATAACACACAAATCAACAGATTACGTACATGACACTGAAAAAGAAACAAAACGAATGGCGTATATACCGAACAAAAGCAGTAGGCCAACAAAAGTGCAACAATAATAGGACATAAGTCTTTAGTTGTATGATTAGTTTTCAAAAATCGTCTGGATCCGCTTAGGTGGTTAGAACTGACTCAAATGTCTGAACCTGTTTGGTTGCTATCTTCTCGAATTAATGGTAATGATTCACGTTTGCCGAAAGAGTTAAAAATGGTGAGGAATGTCCAGAATTGTGAATGTGTATATATAGTAACTTTTTGGCAGATAAATTCGACTACTCTTGAATCGACTGCCACTGATTGTCTGCTGTAGAATGTTTGCCCGGTGACGCGATGATGACGATAACAGAACGATGGTAACAACGACGAACATAAATCCTGGTTTCGGTGCATAATGCTGGTATTGTGTATCATTTGCGACCTACTTTCACAGTCACCTCAGTCATCTATCAATCATCATCATCAAGTGCCGTGCCGGCTGGCGTAGGCGTTCATGGCTTGCCACAGATCTCGGTCTTTGGTGTTCTGGATCAACTCTGCTGATGATATTCCTCCATGCCACCGTCTCAATCCATCCAGCATAATTTCTCTTGGTCTGCCTCTGCCTCTCTGCTGAAGACTGACCCCGACTGACCCCGAGCGCCTGCCATTCAAGGTGCACACATGCTAACAAGAATAAAACAACTTCTCCTTCCTACCCCCACCCTCACACGTGAAGGAAATAACTACCAGGAAGATTTCCTTAACCTCACTTCCAACGAACCCTCGTTGCAAGCAGCGGTAGCACACGCACGGTAGTAATACCACCTTGGCACATCAAGCTCAAGATAGCTATGGGCTCCATAGCAGACAACAAGAGGCTCCGTATCACCAAATTCACGCCAGTAATGAGCGTACAAGCAGGCAACAACAGGTTCCTCATCACCAAGTTCACCCAAGTATTGAGCGACCAAGTGGGCAACAACAGGTTCCGCATCACTGGAGTCCAGAACTTCTATACTTGATGCAATTTAGTCCTGCCGCACTGAATCAAGCCCTTATAATGTCTCTACAATACAGACCTGTGAGATAGGATACGTATTAAAAACGGAACCCTATATGCATTGATACCAGCAACAGAGCTTCCTCCTTGAACTTTAATTGCTTACTGTTTAACGTTTTATTTCCCGTGTGGGATACTCCACTTTAAACAGAAACATTGACTTGGATAGTCATTTATTCATTCTTTTGGATAACAGCTGGTTATTTAGCTTGTGAAGTAGTTTTTTCAGGTTAATTGTTTGTTTTATATTCTTTAATTCGTTTTATTCTGTTTTTGCATTATATTTGTTGGTCTAATTAGTTATATCGTTATAATATTGTCATTTACATATCGATGTGTATTATTAATATTTTGTAAGCTAATGTATTTGGGTGTGTCAGGTCTTAGTCAGATATGACGGAGCTACCGTATGACAGTAGACGGTACTACCTGCTTTCTGTCAGCGCCAAATGTTGGGCGGCGCTTACCAAACCCGACACCCCACATTGTGCCAACGGCTTCGGGTGGAAGAGCGCAATTGGGAGGGTACAAGCCTTATTCTGGTGCGAGGAAATGCAACCCAAAGACAAAATAGTCATGGCAGGGCTGACCAGGCCCTAAGCCTTGGTTGGCAGCTGGTCTAGGATCGAAGCTCCGACAGGCGGACAATTAGAGCATTGCTTTGCTGATCCGGCAGCTTCTGCAGCTTGTCTTGTTCCAGATGTATAGGTGTCAACTTTCCTCTGGAGTGAACTAGGCAGGCCGAGAGAGGGATCATGCTGCATAGGCAACACTTGGTTTCTTTATTTTAGCCCAGGCGTTGTTATATGGAGAGGCAATAAACCCATCACTGGTCTTAACCGGTCTCGGAATCAAAGCGAGAGGCAACTGTTACGGGTTATAAGTCCTAGTCAGTTGGCGTAGACATGGGGCGCCACGCGTTGCCTCTGACGGTGGGAGACACCTACAGGTGTCACTGATCAGCTACCACCCGCCTCAAGCTGGGCAGCCCCCGGCCAATTGGGTGCTGATCCGCCACATCCTGCCTGCTTCAATGGGTGCTTGGGGCTAGGACAAAATCTGCATCGCAGCCTGTAAAACCAATGCACCAGGTACTAATTAAAAGAATAACAGAAACCTCAAGCTACGGCTTGCAACCTGAAACGTAAGAACCGTGTGTCCAGGATTTTCCACTGACTTGACAAATATTGACGATGTGAGAAAAACGGCTGTTATTGATGCTGAACTCAATCGTCTTAACATTGATATCGCTGGCCTGCAGGAGACTCGCCTCGCTGAGAAAGGGTCACTCAGGGAAAACAATTACACCTTTTTTTGGAAGGGTAGAGGTTAGGCAGAAACAAGGCAACATGGTGTTGGCTTTGCAGTGAAGAATTCGCTACTGGGAATGATTGATATCCCAGCTGGAGGTAATGAAAGATTATTATCCCTGCGCTTAGCAACCTCGTGTGGATTTGCCACCATTATCACTGCATATGCACCGACACTCGTTTCCTCTGATGATGTTAAGGATACGTTCAATTTGCAGCTAGACTCTGTGATCAAAGCAGTTCCAAAATCCGACTACATTTATATGCTCGGTGATTTCAATGCTCGTGTGGGCAAGGACTCAAGTTCATGGCCAGTGTGCCTTGGAAAATACAACATCTGTCGCATGAATGATAATGGGAAAAGGCTGCTGGAGCATTGCACTAGAAATGACCTATATATTACAAACTCCTTTTTAAAAATAAAAGAGTTGCATAAGGTCACATGGAAACATCCGAGATCAGGCCATTGGCATCAGCTGGACTTCATTATCACACGGAGACAACATCTGAACCATACATAATTAACTTGAAGTTACCACAGTGCTGACTGTGATACAGATCATTCTTTGGTTGTTGCAAGGGATAGACTGAGACCAAAGTGAATCTACACAGTCAAACACAAATCTAGCCCCAGGATTAATATTATCAACACTCACGATCCTGGAAAGTGCTTTGAATTTCAACAGCAACTTGATGACGCTTTCACTGATACTTCAGAAAATTGTATAGTAAATGATAAATGGAGTAAACTTAAGGAAACTATTTATAAAACAGCGTTAGGGGTTTACGGCACTGTGGATCATAAGATGCAAGACTGGTTTGAGGCAAACAGCCAGATACTGCAGCCCTTGATTGATAAAAAGAAGATAGAAACAAGGAAAGACCGACGCGTAACACTCTGAGTGAGATGAAGCAAGCAAGGAAGGATGTGCAAAAGGCTTTCAGGCAGTGTGCGAATGACTATTGGATCAAGTTATGTGAGTCCACCCAAATCGCAAGTGATAAGGGAAACATCGGAAACATGTATGAAGGGATAAAGAAAGCCTGTGGTCCAATGATCAAAAGAAGTGCACCGCTGAAAACCTTGACTGGAGCAATCATCACTGATAAGAAACAGCAGATGGATAGATGGGTCGAGCACTATTTAGAGCTTTACTCAAGTGAGACCAAGCTAGCGGATGACGCCCTCAACGCCTTAGAGGCCTTGCCAACTCTTGACCACCTGGACACACTTCCCAACATAACAGAAGTTAAGTGTGCTATAAATGAACTTGCGTCTGGCATGGCTCCAGGTAAGTATGGGATTCCAATAGAGGTAATCAGGAGTGGGCAAGACACACTCACTTTACAGATCCACCAGCTAATAGAGCTATGCTGGCGAGAAGGAAATGTCCCACAGGATTTCAAAGATTCAAACATCAAAACGATGTACAAGAACAAGGGCGATCGAAGCGACTGTAACAACTATAGGGGTATCTCACTTCTGTGTATTGTTGGAAAAGTATTTGCCAGAATTTTACTGCGCAGACTTCAAGTCCTAGGAGATCATGTCTACCCCGAATCACAGTGCGGCTTCCGTCAGAACCGGTCTACCATTGATATGATATTCTCATTGCGACAGATGCAAGAAAAATGCCAGGAACAAAATCAGCCACTGTTTATTGCCTTCATCGACCTCACAAAGGCATTTGATTTGGTCAGTCGTGAGGGTCTGTTCAAAGCACTAAACAAGATTGGTTGCCCACCAACTCTTCTGTCCATTGTGGAATCGTTCCACAATGGACAGAAGGGTATAATCAAGTTTGATGGCTCAACTTCAGAAGAGTTTGAAATCAAGAGTGGAGTTAAGCAAGGTTGTGTACTAGCCCCGACCCTCTTTGGGATATACTTTTCACTTCTACTGAAATATGTCTTTCGTGATCAGGATGACGGTATATACATTCACTCACGCTCAGATTGTGGCCGCTATAATGCTCAGAGATTGAAGGCCAAGACCAAAATTAGGAGGGTACTAATCAGAGATTTGCTTTTTGCGGATGATGCTGCGATTACGACCCACTCTGAGGAAGAATTACAACATCTACTATCTGCATTCTCCAATGCTTGTTCTGAATTTGGTTTAACAATTAACAAAAAGAAGACACAGATTACGTCACAAGGTGCACATGGTGTACCATCAATCTTTATTAACGACGCCGAACTGGAGACAGTAGACCATTTTACATATCTAGAAACAGAGGTAAATAGCAAATTATCCCTCGATCAGGAAATCAACATCAGGATTGGCAAGGCAGCAACAACAATGAACATGTTAGCAAAAAGAGTCTGGGAGAACAGGAAGCTTACTGCCAAAACAAAAGTCCTCGTCTACCAAGACTGTGTCCTTAGTACTCTTCTTTATGGCAGTGAAACCTGGACAACTTACTCACGCCAAGAGAAACGTTTAAACAGCTTTCATATGCGGTGTCTGCGAAGAATACTTGGTATTAAGTGGCAAGACAAAATCACAAATACTGAAGTATTGGAAAGATCAGGTTGTGTGAAGGTGTATTCCATGCTCATTCTTCGTAGACTTAGATGGATAGGACATGTTATGAGGATGGATTAGGGTAGAATACCAAAGGACATCTTTTTTGGTGAATTACAGACGGGTAGGAGCTCTCAGGGTCGGCCTCTACTACGATGCAAAGATGTGTGTAAGCGGGACATGATTGATACAGGCATTGATAATGCACACTGGGAGATGGGGACAGTGACGATATACAAATACAGGCGTTGAGAGTTCATTCCAGTATACCATTCGTGTTGGTTAATGTTTATGCCCGCAATGCCAGTGTGGACGCCCAGAAGTGGCAGTGCTTAAGTGGCATATTAGGCCACGAGAGAAATGTTATTTTCTGTGGTGACTTCAACGCTAAAGGCAGATCATGGGGAAACACTTCCTCCAATACACAGGGGGAGGAGCTCGAGACTGCACTGGAAACCATCGACCTGGTTTGTATCAACAGTGGCTGTGTCACCAGGACAGAAGCTGTCCAGGCGATGAGGACAGTGCTATTGATCTGGCGCTAGTTTCACCTTCACTCACTACAGTGTGTAGATGGGGTGCCCTAGGACACCATGGCGGCGACCACCACCCTTGCAGCATACTGGTGGAGAAAGGCAGAACCAGGCAGCACAAGCTAAAGGTAAAGACGTTCCAGTATGACAGTACAGGGCAAGATGTGGTGAGTAAAATAAGACGTGACAAGCGCAGAACGTTTCAGGGCAGGAAAAAAAGCTGGGAGCAGCCACCGTGGAGAAGGCTTGTGTGGATAAGCGTAGTGCTGTAAGGAGATGGCAAAATGCCAAGAAGACCAGAGCTGGTCATCCTAGTCCCTGCTTGCACTTAGAAAGAGAGATGCACACAAAAGTAAGCTACTTCAAAAAACTGGTCAAGGTTGTTAAAAGCGAAAAATGGGCAGAGGTGTGTCAAAGAGTAAGCACAGACAAGTCACTGAAATTGTTCTGGCGACTACATAAAAGCATGAGTGGTGTAGTCAAGAATAAGAGCATTTATGACTTCCAATGTGCTGACCTCATCTGGCAGAGGACTGACGAGGACAAGGGCAAAGCCCTCTTTGAACGCTACCTTGAGCAGAGCAACCAGACAGACATTGGAGGCCGAAATCTGGCCAAGGAGGTCACCTCAGACAAATGCAAGGCCCAGAACACATCGGATGAAGACACAGTGACAGTGAAAGAAATCAAGGCTGTGCTTCAAAAAACAGTGCTCCAGGTCCTGATGGCATAAGATACGACGACATAAATAGGTGTACCGTCAATGAGCTAGAGAAACTAGCAGACATGTATGTAGCAAGATGGAACAGAATTCCCAATTCCCAGCAGGACACATTCATAAAAATACTTTAAGTCTGAACGGGGACCATCCCAGATAGAAGGGATATTATTAGATCGAATGTTCCAGAACGAGTTAGGGGAGGGAGCGGTATGCGGTTGTTTTTCATTGGCTAATAAGTAATGAGCCCACGCTGTTTGCTAGGCCACCTTTGAAAATTTGGGAGTTCGAGCCAAGATTCCAACTGGAGCGGTAGCTATTTTTTGATGTGTTGACAAAAATGCCCTAAAAGATTCAATAATATATTGTTCTTTGGACAACAGGTACCACTTTAAAACATACTTTAATGTTGTAAGTGTGCCTAGTGAACGAAAGAGAAGAATATAAGAGTATTTTATGAATAAAATGTGAAAGTGGAAAACCTAACTTCTGTGCGCCAGTATTCTGGATACTGCTTCTTCAACCTTGACATGTCATTCACGCTGTATACTCCAAGTGCATATCAATCCATTGTTGTGACTGGTTGCGTATGCTTGATGAATGTATAGTACACTCATGCAAATTCGCAAACCCAAACCCCTTGTGCATTCTTCATGCCTAGGATGACTCATTCTTAAATCAACTGTACCTTTGCTCTCGCGAGTTAACATATGGCAGTCTGGATTGGAATGAGTGATGTAAACATGTACAAGTTCCTTTGTAAAAAGCTGAGAATGTTGGAGTGAATGAGCTGGTGCTATGATAAGTAGCATCTCACATTAGGAGAAAGAAAGATGCTTCAAATATCCATATGTAAACAGGACAGTGATGGCACGCCAGAATTGCTAAGTTAATGTGATACCTGGTGGCTATAAGCTCAAGAGAATTAATATAATTTCTCTTTGAAGTATTACACTGTTACCTCTACTGTTGGTTGGTTCATATAAACTAGTTCTTAAGAGAACCATAGGTGTGTGAACCTGTGTCTCAGTTAGCTGAATTTAATGTATGGCTCATGCAAACTTACAAGGACTAAACATGTTTTCCACATATGTGCTTTGGTGCATATGAGAACCATTGCTATGCAATTGAGCTTCTGTTACCTACTGTAGTAGACATGAAAATTACTCAGTGGGGAAAGAGCACATGATGATGATGATGATGTACCTGTGAGACAAGTCTGGTGAAAAGGGGTGAGGTCTGGCATTGCTGTTTAAGTGTATATGGAATAAGACATTCATGCACCAACATCACAGCCATTGGAATGGATGTCTGGTCTGCTAATTGGGTAAATGCCATTAGTTAATATATAATGCATATTGCAGTTGTAAATGCCTATTTTCCATTTCCCTTCACAATGCCTGTCCCATGTTGCTATGTCACAATGATTGCTGTATTGTGTCTAGTCCTCCTTGTGTCCAGGTCTACTGTGAATCAAACACGGTGGAACTTAGACCACATAAATGCTTGTAATTGTGTTAAGCTACCCTGTCTCAGCATTTAGTCTTGTGATTACCACAGTACATCACAGTGAAATTCACTACATCATCAACTGGGAGAGGTGTGCTTGGACAACACCCACCCTAACCTCCCCATCTCCATCTGTGTATGCTAATGTATGATAACATCATCTTTTAACAAATGTAAAGAGATGTTGTGCCATTTTGTATATTGACAGAAAACAGGAGGATGGAGGAGAGGCTTCCATATATCATCTGGGACAACTAAACAGAAGTCCTAGATCCAGAAGTGAATCCCTATCAAAATGCAGGAAAATCAAAGAAGAATTTTCTCTCAGCTCTCAACAGCTGAATTCACAAATGGGAGCAAAACACAATCTGAAGCACTACAAATGTGGTGAACTGGACAGTGATCTTTGAGTCAATCAAATGTCATCTGAGAACTAAAAAACAAGTCTATGGTGGTGAACCTCATTCAAGACGTCTGGTGAAATGTCTGGGACAATGGATTGTTTAGCTAGGACTTATCTTAGTTGATCTCCAGCCTGGTGCTCACACAGTGTTTTAGAATGAAGACTTGTAAAGTACGTGAGATAGACTGAGGAGAAGGAAGAAGACTGGGACATATTTGTATCTTAGATCTTCCTCTACAGGAAAAGTAGAACAACATCCTAAGTCTCAACTTCATGAACAGTCAACTCACCAGTGAAAGACAAGGCTGTAGCTTTTCTTCAAACTGTGACAGTAGGGGATAATTAGTCAGACTTGGAAAATCATCATGGGGAGAACTGCAACCTGAGCTTGTCCAACATCCATCATAGGTGCTAAAAGGATTAAACAGACCAGTGGAGCAGAAGGTCCCTAAGCTTGCCCCAGGTTATGGCTTATCTTGGTTTTCCCTCATTAACAGTAGAGGAAAGGATAAAAGTCAATGGTGTAGTGGTAATTAGAGAGGAGAGGTGGAGGAGAGTTTAGTTATTAGTTGGTGGAGAAAAGGTGAGGTGGTGTATCTTGTTTCTCTACATGCATGTGTGACATATTTCTTTGCATTTTTATGCAATAATTGAAGTGTTGACATGACAGGAGATGAGACAATGGTCATCACTCGACTCACCATCAACTCAATAAATTGTGTATTTAATGAATCAGTGTTTGAAGTACATGTCCCCAGTGAATTTCTTGTACAGTTGCTGTCAAGTTTTGTCTCTGGTGACTGTCTTAGGTACTGTGGTTGATTATACATATTGTGAAAAGTCTTGTATAGATGTTGTCAAGTATCTCTTGTGATGTAAGTCTTGTACAATGGCTGGTGTACACAATTCCTTGTGAATGTATGTCCCACTTTTGTCAAGAAACTGTCATGTAGATGTCTTGTCCAACAGATGTAATGTACAGTTATTGTGTATTTAATGAATCAGTGTTTGAAGTACATGTCCCCAGTGAATTTCTTGTACAGTTGCTGTCAAGTTTTGTCTCTGGTGACTGTCTTAGGTACTGTGGTTGATTATACATATTGTGAAAAGTCTTGTATAGATGTTGTCAAGTATCTCTTGTGATGTAAGTCTTGTACAATGGCTGGTGTACACAATTCCTTGTGAATGTATGTCCCACTTTTGTCAAGAAACTGTCATGTAGATGTCTTGTCCAACAGATGTAATGTACAGTTATTGTTGAGTTTGCCTACAAATAATTGAATCCTACAATCCCAAAGAAATGGGACAACCTGATATAGGTCATACTGACAAAATAAATAAGAAAAGATCTATGTGACGGACGAACAGCACACTGGCAACATTATGTTGAGTGAGAGGGATCCTCAGTTGTACAGGCGCTAATAGTTCAGATCTTCTCTGGCCTTGGGTGAACTATTTTACTTCTTTTATAAATTTCTGTGTAGATACATAGTGGTCTCACAGTGGGGGTTTGAGCCAAAGAAAAGTGGTTCTCCAAAAAGGTTATTGCGGGAATGATTAGCTCATTTGAGTGACCACTAGCCAAAACGTGCTAAATCATATCCTTTATCTTGTATATTTATTATTCAAGATATCTCTCCAGAGAACACTACTAACTAGGTCCTCTGTCAATCAATCTAACATGTCACATAACTGGGTAGGCTCTTTCCGGGATATAAACCCTGGGAAAACCTGGTCACATAACTGGGTTGCTCTTTCCGGGCTATAAACCCTGGGAAAAAGAACACTCGTCTCGGATTTAAACCCTGGTAATAGCCTGCTAGGGGCTCACCTACCTGTTGCCCTGATGACGGGATACAAACTTTGGGTATACCCTGCATAGGACTCACATTTGGGATCTCTATGTTGGTATTAAAATCCGGGGTGACCTCTCGCAAATCAGACCCAATTCTTGGAGTTTTTATGGTGTTGTTTAATGAACCCTGTCTCTTATATGAGGGCAACTGTCCAGACATGTAAACCCACAATAAATCTCTAGAAGGTTTGATTTCATTAATAGTGATAATATTGCATGTATCACTGTTTTAATATATCAGTTAGGAATTCAAGGTAGCAGACTGAAAATGATGTATAAATATCTTATGGGTCAACATAATTGCTTGTATTCATGATATTTAAGTTCTCAGTATGAAATGATTTATTAGCTTGTCAATAATGTTGTATAATTTTGTGCATGCTGGTTATTCAATATATGTATCCAAAAATTAAGGTACCTGAAACACCAGAGAACACAATTATTTTAATATAACTAAGACAGCTATTACAGGGGAAAATTCATTTTTGTCCCTGAAATTAAGACACTTAATCCAGTAAATGAATATGAGGCCTACTCCATCTCCAAAATTAATTGCTGGCATGGGTGAGAGAGGGGAAATATTGTTGTAACTACAACATTTTTAATGTCACCACATCACCTAAGATAATAACTTCTTATATTCTCTTCTCCCCATAACATGCTTGCAACACTGAGAGTAGAGAGTGTGAACCCTGATGGAAAACTTGGGCAACCATTAAGACACCTCACTAACAATCTCTCTCGGGGATAGTCAGTATTCGTACCGGCTAATGTCCAGGGTCGATTCGACGTTGGATTTATTCTTCAGTTGTGTAATCTTGTCGGTAGCCCTGATCAAGCTGCTGAGAAAGTGAACACAATTGAAATCTCCAGGAAAAACATCCTTATCAACTCAGTCACTCGCCATTCTTGAAGTAGTGGTATTATTAAGCGTACTTGATACGTGATGGACGAGATGAAGGGAAAATTCTACCTGATGTCATGGGCGGTCATACAAAACCGACCACAGTCTGGTGTCTATAAGACATTAGTCTATTGTTCGATGGTGTAATCTCTCTGGTGTACTAGGATCCACGTCACCAGGAGTTAACTCATTGAATCTCCAGGAAGGTCATCAAAATAACCGGACCCCTAGCCATTTATATGGAAGTGGAGAGCGTACGCAAAGTATGTGTCCAGGAAACGATGGATAACCAACCTGATGTCATTGGCGTATCATACGACTAGGAGCATAACGTGGAAAACCTGAAAAATTTCATGAAGAGATAAAACAGGATCCGTCTCCGACGTCTGCCGTCAATTCATCCTCAGTTGAGAAAGCGTTTCTGCCTGAAAAATGGTGGAGACTAAAGGAAGGACAAAGTTGAGTACAACTGATGTCTTCCTCCTTTTTCATCCTCAATTGGGAAGACCTTTCTGCCTGGAAAAATGGTAGGAATGTAATAAGGATTACTGTTCTTAAACAGTTAACTCTTATATGGTAGAGATCACTGCAACTCCAGCAGTTGACACTCTATACACAATGTCTGCGAAAGTGGACTAACGAAAGATCAGTTTCAAACAGCTGACTCCTTTCAAGATAAAGATCCCTGCACTCCAGAAGTCGACTCTTTATATAATAAGAACCATGCATTGAGCAGTGGGATCTTATATTATTACTGAGATGCGAGGTATATTCACAAGACCTGGCCAGACCTATCCTCAAAGTCAGTAAGAATTGGCTTCCAAAATTCCAGTCAATATTGGTAACTAAGAAGCTAACCCATATAATCACACCCCTTCAAAGGTGGCTGTGATAATGACGAACCTCTCTGTGCTGAGAGGGAACGCCTTATTCGCCAAAAAGTAAACGTTTTGCTCATGTGGGAGAGAAAGAACGGATACTCCAGCCACTCAAAAGCATTTAGCTCAAGCATGGCTGAAGACAACTAGTTGGAATTCTATATTAGTAGTAGTGGATGTTAGTATAACTGCATCTACAAAATCAGTTGCTACGTTAGAAACAGCTTACACATGATGGACGCTGAGTGGCCAATCCACGGACAAGTCTGAAATGAGATTGTTCACTATTGTAACTATCTAGCAACTAAGGAGAGAAAATGCTGTCACTTCTCACAACAAATCAAAATAGAGGCCTAACGGAATGAGGAAATCTCAGCCAATAAGTGCACCTCTAAATCTATGGTAAGACTACAGAAATAAGTCAAGGAAATATAATGGGAAATTGCTACTATCTGCAAACACAAGAGGCTTATTGGAAAGGTAGACCCTGTGTCCAACGCTAACCAAATCTGCACTAGTAGATTTTAGTCTCCAGTTCTGCAGCGGCTGCTATACAGTTCACCCGGAAGTGATTGTCTTTGCTCCGGTGATGATCAAAAATTTTAACCCAGTTCCAAATGCCAAGATTACTGTTGGAGAAAGTGTTCAGTTAAATACACTCTCACAGGATTATCGTTCTCCAGTGGCGAAGGGAAGAATGAAGTTCTGATAAGGTGAAAGGTTGAGAGATACATGGAATGCAACCATTCTCTCTAAACGTCATCTAGAAGTTGGCTTAATTGCAAAGCCATTACTTCACATAATGAATCTCTATGGTCCATTCATACATTACGAAATGGTGTGACTCAGAGAGATCATTTATCACAACAGGAAATATAGCAAGGATGTCGGCGATGGAACACTGTCAGAGGTAAATAGAAGGGCAGTTCACAGATGAGGGAGTCAGGACTCCTGATGCTCCCAGTGACTTAAAGGAACTTAATGCAGGGCTAACTTCATGGTCGTTGCGTTTGCCACCAAATTCATCAACAGATGCAATGTTGGGGCAGATTTTTTTTTTTTTAAAGAGAAAAATCACTTAGTTCCAAATGTACTACTCTAGTTAGGGTAAAGGGAGACAGGGAGTAATTGACAAAACCACCTGAGGGATCAGGGAACTGTGGATTTCTGCGATCATCTGTCATACCTATGAAAGATTTAAGAGAGGGGCCATGTAGCATGATGGAACAGAATTCCCCATTCCCAGCCCGAAACATTCATAAAAATACTTTAAGTCTGAACGGGGACCATCCCAGATAGAAGGGCTATTATTAGATCGAATGTTCCAGAACGAGTTAGGGGAGGGAGCGGTATGCGCTTGTTTTTCATTAGCTAATAAGTAATGAACCCACGCTGTTTGCTAGGCCACCTTTGAAAATTTGGGAGTTCGAGCCAAGATTCCAACTGGAGCGGTAGCTATTTTGTGATGTGTTGACAAAAATGCCCTAAAAGATTCAATAATATATTGTTCTCTGGACAACAGGTACCACTTTAAAACATACTTTAATGTTGTAAGTGTGCCTAATGAATGAAAGAGAAGAATATAAGAGTATTTTATGAATAAAATGTGAAAGTGGAAAACCTAACTTCTGTGCGCTAGTATTCTGGATACTGCTTCTTCAACCTTGACATGTCTTTCACGCTGTATACTCCAAGTGCATATCAATCCATTGTTGTGACTGGTTGCGTATGCTTGATGAATGTATAGTACACTCATGCAAATTCGCAAACCCAAACCCCTTGTGCATTCTTCATGCCTAGGATGACTCATTCTTAAATCAACTGTACCTTTGCTCTTGCGAGTTAACATATGGCAGTCTGGATTGGAATGAGTGATGTAAACATGTACAAGTTCCTTTGTAAAAAGCTGAGAATGTTGGAGTGAATGAGCTGGTGCTTTGATAAGAAGCCTCTCACATTAGGAGAAAGAAAGATGCTTCAAATATCCATATGTAAACAGGACGGTGATGGCACGCCAGAATTGCTAAGTTAATGTGATACCTGGTGGCTATAAGCTCAAGAGAATTAATATAATTTCTCTTTGAAGTATTACACTGTTACCTCTACTGTTGGTTGGTTCATATAAACTAGTTCTTAAGAGAACCATAGGTGTGTGAACCTGTGTCTCAGTTGGCTGAGTATAATGTATGGCTCATGCAAACTTACAAGGACTAAACATGTTTTCCACATATGTGCTTTGGTGCATATGAGAACCATTGCTATGCAATTGAGCTTCTGTTACCTACTGTAGTAGACATGAAAATTACTCAGTGGGGAAAGAGCACATGATGATGATGATGATGTACCTGTGAGACAAGTCTGGTGAAAAGGGGTGAGGTCTGGCATTGCTGTGTAAGTGTATATGGAATAGGACATTCATGTACCAACATCACAGCCATTGGAATGGATGTCTGGTCTGCTAATTGGGTAAATGCCATTAGTTAATACATAATGCATATTGCAGTTGTAAATGACTATTTTCCATTTCCCTTCACAATGCCTGTCCCATGTTGCTATGTCACAATGATTGCTGTATTGTGTCTAGTCCTCCTTGTGCCCAGGTCTTCTGTGGTTCAAACATGGTGGAACTTAGACCACATAAATGCATGTAATTGTGTTAAGCTACCCTGTCTCAGCATATAGTCTTGTGATTACCACAGTACATCACAGTGAAATTCACTACATCATCAACTGGGAGAGGTGTGCTTGGACAACACCCACCCTAACCTCCCCATCTCCATCTGTGTATGCTAATGTATGAAAACATCATCTTTTAACAAATGTAAAGAGATGTTGTGCCATTTTGTATATTGACAGAGAACAGGAGGATGGAGGAGAGTCTTCCATATATCATCTGGGACAACTAAACAGAAGTCCTAGATCCAGAAGTAAATCCCTATCAAAATGCAGGAAAATCAAAGAAGAATTTTCTCTCAGCTCTCAACAGCTGAATGCACAAATGGGAGCAAAACACAATCTGAAGCACTACAAATGTGGTGAACTGGACAGTGATCTTTGAGTCAATCAAATGTCATCTAAGAACTAAACAACAAGTCTATGGTGGTGAACCTCATTCAAGACGTCTGGTGAAATGACTGGGACAATGGATTGTTTAGCTAGGACTTATCTTAGTTGATCTCCAGCCTGGTGCTCACACAGTATTTTAGAATGAAGACTTGTAAAGTACGTGAGATAGACTGAGGAGAAGGAAGAAGACTGGGGCATATTTGTATCTTAGATCTTCCTCTACAGGAAAAGTAGAACAACATCCGAAGTCTCAACTTCATGAACAGTCAACTCACCAGTGAAAGACAAGGCTGTAGCTTTTCTTCAAACTGTGACAGTAGGGCATAATTAGTCAGACTTGGAAAATCATCATGGGGAGAACTGCAACCTGAGCTTGTCCAACACCCATCATAGGTGCTAAAAGGATTAAACAGACCAGTGGAGCAGAAGGTCCCTATGCTTGCCCCAGGTTATGGCTTATCTTGGTTTTCCCTCATTAACAGTAGAGGAAAGGATAAAAGTCAATGGTGTAGTGGTAATTAGAGAGGAGAGGTGGAGGAGAGTTTAGTTATTAGTTGGTGGAGAAAAGGGGAGGTGGTGTATCGTGTTTCTCTACATGCATGTGTGACATATTTCTTTGCATTTCTATGCAATAATTGAAGTGTTGACATGACAGGAGATGAGACAATGGTCATCACTCGACTCACCATCAACTCAATAAATTGTGTATTTAATGAATCAGTGTTTGAAGTACATGTCCCCAGTGAATTTCTTGTACAGTTGCTGTCAAGTTTTGTCTCTGGTGACTGTCTTAGGTGCTGTGGTTGATTATACATATTGTGAAAAGTCTTGTATAGATGTTGTCAAGTATCTCTTATGATGTAAGTCTTGTACAATGGCTGGTGTACACAATTCCTTGTGAATGTATGTCCCACTTTTGTCAAGAAACTGTCATGTAGATGTCTTGTCCAACAGATGTAATGTACAGTTATTGTTGAGTTTGCCTACAAATAATTGAATCCTACAATCCCAAAGAAATGGGACAACCTGATATAGGTCATACTGACAAAATAAATAAGAAAAGATCTATGTGACGGACGAACAGCACACTGGCAACATTATGTTGAGTGAGAGGGATCCTCAGTTGTACAGGCGCTAATAGTTCAGATCTTCTCTGGCCTTGGGTGAACTATTTTACTTCTTTTATAAATATCTGTGTAGATACATAGTGGTCTCACAGTGGGGGTTTGAGCCAAAGAAAAGTGGTTCTCCAAAAAGGCTATTGCGGAAATGATTAGCTCATTTGAGTGACCTCTAGACAAAACGTGCTAAATCATATCCTTTATCTTGTATATTTATTATTCAAGATATATCTCCAGAGAACACTACTAACTAGGTCCTCTGTCAATCAATCTAACATGTCACATAACTGGGTAGGCTCTTTCCGGGATATAAACCCTGGGAAAACCTGGTCACATAACTGGGTTGCTCTTTCCGGGCTATAAACCCTGGGAAAAAGAACACTCGTCTCGGATTTAAACTCTGGTAATAGCCTGCTAGGAGCTCACCTACCTGTTGCCCTGATGACGGGATACAAACTTTGGGTATACCCTGCATAGGACTCACATTTGGGATCTCTATGTTGGTATTAAAATCCGGGGTGACCTCTCGCAAATCAGACCCAATTCTTGGAGTTTTTATGGTGTTGTTTAATGGACCCTGTCTCTTATATGAGGGCAACTGTCCAGACATGTAAACCCACAATAAATCTCTAGAAGGTTTGATTTCATTAATAGTGATAATATTGCATGTATCACTGTTTTAATATATCAGTTAGGAATTCAAGGTAGCAGACTGAAAATGATGTATAAATATCTTATGGGTCAACATAATTGCTTGTATCCATGATATTTAAGTTCTCAGTATGAAATGATTTATTAGCTTGTCAATAATGTTGTATAATTGTGTGCATGCTGGTTATTCAATATATGTATCCAAAAATTAAGGTACCTGAAACACCAGAGAACACAAATTATTTTAATATAACTAAGACAGCTATTACAGGGGAAAATTCATTTTTGTCCCTGAAATTAAGACACTTAATCCAGTAAATGAATATGAGGCCTACTCCATCTCCAAAATTAATTGCTGGCATGGGTGAGAGAGGGGAAATATTGTTGTAACTACAACATTTTTTATGTCACCACATCACCTAAGATAATAACTTCTTATATTCTCTTCTCCCCATAACATGCTTGCAACACTGAGAGTAGAGAGTGTGAACCCTGATGGAAAACTTGGGCAACCATTAAGACACCTCACTAACAATCTCTCTCGGGGATAGTCAGTATTCGTACCGGCTAATGTCCAGGGTCGATTCGACGTTGGATTTATTCTTCAGTTGTGTAATCTTGTCGGTAGCCCTGATCAAGCTGCTGAGAAAGTGAACACAATTGAAATCTCCAGGAAAAACATCCTTATCAACTCAGTCACTCGCCATTCTTGAAGTAGTGGTATTATTAAGCGTACTTGATACGTGATGGACGAGATGAAGGGAAAATTCTACCTGATGTCATGGGCGGTCATACAAAACCGACCACAGTCTGGTGTCTATAAGACATTAGTCTATTGTTCGATGGTGTAATCTCTCTGGTGTACTAGGATCCACGTCACCAGGAGTTAACTCATTGAATCTCCAGGAAGGTCATCAAAATAACCGGACCCCTAGCCATTTATATGGAAGTGGAGAGCGTACGCAAAGTATGTGTCCAGGAAACGATGGATAACCAACCTGATGTCATTGGCGTATCATACGACTAGGAGCATAACGTGGAAAACCTGAAAAATTTCATGAAGAGATAAAACAGGATCCGTCTCCGACGTCTGCCGTCAATTCATCCTCAGTTGAGAAAGCGTTTCTGCCTGAAAAATGGTGGAGACTAAAGGAAGGACAAAGTTGAGTACAACTGATGTCTTCCTCCTTTTTCATCCTCAATTGGGAAGACCTTTCTGCCTGGAAAAATGGTAGGAATGTAATAAGGATTACTGTTCTTAAACAGTTAACTCTTATATGGTAGAGATCACTGCAACTCCAGCAGTTGACACTCTATACACAATGTCTGCGAAAGTGGACTAACGAAAGATCAGTTTCAAACAGCTGACTCCTTTCAAGATAAAGATCCCTGCACTCCAGCAGTCGACTCTTTATATAATAAGAACCATGCATTGAGCAGTGAGATCTTATATTATTACTGAGATGCGAGGTATATTCACAAGACCTGGCCAGGCCTATCCTCAAAGTCAGTAAGAATTGGCTTCCAAAATTCCAGTCAATATTGGTAACTAAGAAGCTAACCCATATAATCACACCCCTTCAAAGGTGGCTGTGATAATGACGAACCTCTCTGTGCTGAGAGGGAACGCCTTATTCGCCAAAAAGTAAACGTTTTGCTCATGTGGGAGAGAAAGAACGGATACTCCAGCCACTCAAAAGCATTTAGCTCAAGCATGGCTGAAGACAAGTAGTTGGAATTCTATATTAGTAGTAGTGGATGTTAGTATAACTGCATCTACAAAATCAGTTGCTACGTTAGAAACAGCTTACACATGATGGACGCTGAGTGGCCAATCCACGGACAAGTCTGAAATGAGATTGTTCACTATTGTAACTATCTAGCAACTAAGGAGAGAAAATGCTGTCACTTCTCACAACAAATCAAAATAGAGGCCTAACGGAATGAGGAAATCTCAGCCAATAAGTGCACCTCTAAATCTATGGTAAGACTACAGAAATAAGTCAAGGAAATATAATGGGAAATTGCTACTATCTGCAAACACAAGAGGCTTATTGGAAAGGTAGACCCTGTGTCCAACGCTAACCAAATCTGCACTAGTAGATTTTAGTCTCCAGTTCTGCAGCGGCTGCTATACAGTTCACCCGGAAGTGATTGTCTTTGCTCCGGTGATGATCAAAAATTTTAACCCAGTTCCAAATGCCAAGATTACTGTTGGAGAAAGTGTTCAGTTAAATACACTCTCACAGGATTATCGTTCTCCAGTGGCGAAGGGAAGAATGAAGTTCTGATAAGGTGAAAGGTTGAGAGATACATGGAATGCAACCATTCTCTCTAAACGTCATCTAGAAGTTGGCTTAATTGCAAAGCCATTACTTCACATAATGAATCTCTATGGAACATTCATACATTACGAAATGGTGGGACTCAGAGAGATCATTTATCACAACAGGAAATATAGCAAGGATGTCGGCGATGGAACACTGTCAGAGGTAAATAGAAGGGCAGTTCACAGATGAGGGAGTCAGGACTCCTGATGCTCCCAGTGACTTAAAGGAACTTAATGCAGGGCTAACTTCATGGTCTTTGCGTTTGCCACCAAATTCATCAACAGATGCAATGTTGGGGCAGATTTTTTTTTTTAAGAGAAAAATCACTTAGTTCCAAATGTACTACTCTAGTAAGGGTAAAGGGAGACAGGGAGTAATTGACAAAACCACCTGAGGGATCAGGGAACTGTGGATTTCTGCGATCATCTGTCATACCTATGAAAGACTTAAGAGAGGGGCCATGTAGCATGATGGAAGAGAATTCCCCATTCCCAGCCCGACACATTCATAAAAATACTTTAAGTCTGAACGGGGACCATCCCAGATAGAAGGGCTATTATTAGATCGAATGTTCCAGAACGAGTTAGGGGAGGGAGCGGTATGCGCTTGTTTTTCATTGGCTAATAAGTAATGAACCCACGCTGTTTGCTAGGCCACCTTTGAAAATTTGGGAGTTCGAGCCAAGATTCCAACTGGAGCGGTAGCTATTTTGTGATGTGTTGACAAAAATGCCCTAAAAGATTCAATAATATATTGTTCTCTGGACAACAGGTACCACTTTAAAACATACTTTAATGTTGTAAGTGTGCCTAATGAACGAAAGAGAAGAATATAAGAGTATTTTATGAATAAAATGTGAAAGTGGAAAACCTAACTTCTGTGCGCCAGTATTCTGGATACTGCTTCTTCAACCTTGACATGTCTTTCACGCTGTATACTCCAAGTGCATATCAATCCATTGTTGTGACTGGTTGCGTATGCTTGATGAATGTATAGTACACTCATGCAAATTCGCAAACCCAAACCCCTTGTGCATTCTTCATTCCTAGGATGACTCATTCTTAAATATACTGTACCTTTGCTCTCGCGAGTTAACATATGGCAGTCTGGATTGGAATGAGTGATGTAAACATGTACAAGTTCCTTTGTAAAAAGCTGAGAATGTTGGAGTGAATGAGCTGGTGCTTTGATAAGTAGCCTCTCACATTAGGAGAAAGAAAGATGCTTCAAATATCCATATGTAAACAGGACGGTGATGGCACGCCAGAATTGCTAAGTTAATGTGATACCTGGTAGCTATAAGCTCAAGAGAATTAATATAATTGCTCTTTGAAGTATTACACTGTTACCTCTACTGTTGGTTGGTTCATATAAACTAGTTCTTGAGAGAACCATAGGTGTGTGAACCTGTGTCTCAGTTGGCTGAATATAATGTATGGCTCATGCAAACTTACAAGGACTAAACATGTTTTCCACATATGTGCTTTGGTGCATATGAGAACCATTGCTATGCAATTGAGCTTCTGTTACCTACTGTAGTAGACATGAAAATTACTCAGTGGGGAAAGAGCACATGATGATGATGATGATGATGATGATGTACCTGTGAGACAAGTCTGGTGAAAAGGGGTGAGGTCTGGCATTGCTGTGTAAGTGTATATGGAATAGGACATTCATGCACCAACATCACAGCCATTGGAATGGATGTCTGGTCTGCTAATTGGGTAAATGCCATTAGTTAATACATAATGCATATTGCAGTTGTAAATGCCTATTTTCCATTTCCCTTCACAATGCCTGTCCCATGTTGCTATGTCACAATGATTGCTGTATTGTGTCTAGTCCTCCTTGTGCCCAGGTCTACTGTGGTTCAAACATGGTGGAACTTAGACCACATAAATGCTTGTAATTGTGTTTAGCTACCCTGTCTCAGCATATAGTCTTGTGATTACCACAGTACATCACAGTGAAATTCACTACATCATCAACTGGGAGAGGTGTGCTTGGACAACACCCACCCTAACCTCCCCATCTCCATCTGTGTATGCTAATATATGATAACATCATCTTTTAACAAATGTAAAGAGATGTTGTGCCATTTTGTATATTGACAGAGAACAGGAGGATGGAGGAGAGGCTTCCATATATCATCTGGGACAACTAAACAGAAGTCCTAGATCCAGAAGTGAATCCCTATCAAAATGCAGGAAAATCAAAGAAGAATTTTCTCTCAGCTCTCAACAGCTGAATGCACAAATGGGAGCAAAACACAATCTGAAGCACTACAAATGTGGTGAACTGGACAGTGATCTTTGAGTCAATCAAATGTCATCTGAGAACTAAACAACAAGTCTATGGTGGTGAACCTCATTCAAGACGTCTGGTGAAATGACTGGGACAATGGATTGTTTAGCTAGGACTTATCTTAGTTGATCTCCAGCCTGGTGCTCACACAGTATTTTAGAATGAAGACTTGTAAAGTACGTGAGATAGACTGAGGAGAAGGAAGAAGACTGGGACATATTTGTATCTTAGATCTTCCTCTACAGGAAAAGTAGAACAACATCCTAAGTCTCAACTTCATGAACAGTCAACTCACCAGTGAAAGACAAGGCTGTAGCTTTTCTTCAAACTGTGACAGTAGGGGATAATTAGTCAGACTTGGAAAATCATCATGGGGAGAACTGCAACCTGAGCTTGTCCAACACCCATCATAGGTGCTAAAAGGATTAAACAGACCAGTGGAGCAGAAGGTCCCTATGCTTGCCCCAGGTTATGGCTTATCTTGGTTTTCCCTCATTAACAGTAGAGGAAAGGATAAAAGTCAATGGTGTAGTGGTAATTAGAGAGGAGAGGTGGAGGAGAGTTTAGTTATTAGTTGGTGGAGAAAAGGGGAGGTGGTGTATCGTGTTTCTCTACATGCATGTGTGACATATTTCTTTGCATTTCTATGCAATAATTGAAGTGTTGACATGACAGGAGATGAGACAATGGTCATCACTCGACTCACCATCAACTCAATAAATTGTGTATTTAATGAATCAGTGTTTGAAGTACATGTCCCCAGTGAATTTCTTGTACAGTTGCTGTCAAGTTTTGTCTCTGGTGACTGTCTTAGGTGCTGTGGTTGATTATACATATTGTGAAAAGTCTTGTATAGATGTTGTCAAGTATCTCTTATGATGTAAGTCTTGTACAATGGCTGGTGTACACAATTCCTTGTGAATGTATGTCCCACTTTTGTCAAGAAACTGTCATGTAGATGTCTTGTCCAACAGATGTAATGTACAGTTATTGTTGAGTTTGCCTACAAATAATTGAATCCTACAATCCCAAAGAAATGGGACAACCTGATATAGGTCATACTGACAAAACAAATAAGAAAAGATCTATGTGACGGACGAACAGCACACTGGCAACATTATGTTGAGTGAGAGGGATCCTCAGTTGTACAGGCGCTAATAGTTCAGATCTTCTCTGGCCTTGGGTGAACTATTTTACTTCTTTTATAAATTTCTGTGTAGATACATAGTGGTCTCACAGTGGGGGTTTCCAAAAAGGCTATTGCGGAAATGATTAGCTCATTTGAGTGACCTCTAGACAAAACGTGCTAAATCATATCCTTTATCTTGTATATTTATTATTCAAGATATATCTCCAGAGAACACTACTAACTAGGTCCTCTGTCAATCAATCTAACATGTCACATAACTGGGTAGGCTCTTTCCGGGATATAAACCCTGGGAAAACCTGGTCACATAACTGGGTTGCTCTTTCCGGGCTATAAACCCTGGGAAAAAGAACACTCGTCTCGGATTTAAACCCTGGTAATAGCCTGCTAGGAGCTCACCTACCTGTTGCCCTGATGACGGGATACAAACTTTGGGTATACCCTGCATAGGACTCACATTTGGGATCTCTATGTTGGTATTAAAATCCGGGGTGACCTCTCGCAAATCAGACCCAATTCTTGGAGTTTTTATGGTGTTGTTTAATGGACCCTGTCTCTTATATGAGGGCAACTGTCCAGACATGTAAACCCACAATAAATCTCTAGAAGGTTTGATTTCATTAATAGTGATAATATTGCATGTATCACTGTTTTAATATATCAGTTAGGAATTCAAGGTAGCAGACTGAAAATGATGTATAAATATCTTATGGGTCAACATAATTGCTTGTATCCATGATATTTAAGTTCTCAGTATGAAATGATTTATTAGCTTGTCAATAATGTTGTATAATTGTGTGCATGCTGGTTATTCAATATATGTATCCAAAAATTAAGGTACCTGAAACACCAGAGAACACAAATTATTTTAATATAACTAAGACAGCTATTACAGGGGAAAATTCATTTTTGTCCCTGAAATTAAGACACTTAATCCAGTAAATGAATATGAGGCCTACTCCATCTCCAAAATTAATTGCTGGCATGGGTGAGAGAGGGGAAATATTGTTGTAACTACAACATTTTTTATGTCACCACATCACCTAAGATAATAACTTCTTATATTCTCTTCTCCCCATAACATGCTTGCAACACTGAGAGTAGAGAGTGTGAACCCTGATGGAAAACTTGGGCAACCATTAAGACACCTCACTAACAATCTCTCTCGGGGATAGTCAGTATTCGTACCGGCTAATGTCCAGGGTCGATTCGACGTTGGATTTATTCTTCAGTTGTGTAATCTTGTCGGTAGCCCTGATCAAGCTGCTGAGAAAGTGAACACAATTGAAATCTCCAGGAAAAACATCCTTATCAACTCAGTCACTCGCCATTCTTGAAGTAGTGGTATTATTAAGCGTACTTGATACGTGATGGACGAGATGAAGGGAAAATTCTACCTGATGTCATGGGCGGTCATACAAAACCGACCACAGTCTGGTGTCTATAAGACATTAGTCTATTGTTCGATGGTGTAATCTCTCTGGTGTACTAGGATCAAATCAAATCAAATCAAATCAAATCAACTTTATTAGGGTCACAAATTGGGCGCGCAGGCCCGTCTTACATTCGGCCCTTCCAATCACTCGTCTTTCGTTCATCAAGAGCATTATACATTTACATAGGAAGATAAAATAAACATTGTGAAATGAATGTTGTAAACATAAACAAGGCTAATTACCATGTTATGAAGCCCATCTCCCACCTATCCATACATCACCCCACCCACACAACACCCCCACCTACCCACACACACGCGCACCAAGGGACACATACATACCCCACCAACCGATCCATCCCCCTCCCGCACATCCCCCACCCACACACACTGCCCTCGCCTGATCCCCCAACCAAAACACACTCGCCACCCACAAACATTCCCCCACCAACCCACACATCCTACGCCCATCCACATACACATACTACCCCACACATCCTCTCCCCACCCACACCTCAAACCACCCATCCCCCAGCCACATCTCCATCGACAACATATTCCCCACCCATGCACACAATCCCCCACCAACCCACACATCGCACATCCACTCACACATTCCCAAACCATACACACACATCCCCACCAACTGACATGTCCCTACCCCCACCCCACACACACACACATCTCTCTAACCACCCATACATCCCCAATCCACTAACACACACCCCACCACCCACACATACAACTTCCACCCACACACACATGCCTTAACTTAATCCCCCACCACACAATCCCCCACACGCACATCACATACACCTCCTATCATGCACTATTCCCAACCCACGCACCACACACACACATATCCCTCACCAACACATCCCCACTTACACACCACACACATATCCCCCACCCAGATACCACACACTATTCCCACCCACACCCACACCCACACAGATACCCTTACCCATCCACCCAACATACCCCCACTCACACAACACAAAAACAAAACAAAACACAAAAATCCCCCACCCACACACACATACCTCACCCACACAATATCCCCAACCAACACACCACACATCCTACATCTATTCGCCTTATCCACGTCACCAGGAGTTAACTCATTGAATCTCCAGGAAGGTCATCAAAATAACCGGACCCCTAGCCATTTATATGGAAGTGGAGAGCGTACGCAAAGTATGTGTCCAGGAAACGATGGATAACCAACCTGATGTCATTGGCGTATCATACGACTAGGAGCATAACGTGGAAAACCTGAAAAATTTCATGAAGAGATAAAACAGGATCCGTCTCCGACGTCTGCCGTCAATTCATCCTCAGTTGAGAAAGCGTTTCTGCCTGAAAAATGGTGGAGACTAAAGGAAGGACAAAGTTGAGTACAACTGATGTCTTCCTCCTTTTTCATCCTCAATTGGGAAGACCTTTCTGCCTGGAAAAATGGTAGGAATGTAATAAGGATTACTGTTCTTAAACAGTTAACTCTTATATGGTAGAGATCACTGCAACTCCAGCAGTTGACACTCTATACACAATGTCTGCGAAAGTGGACTAACGAAAGATCAGTTTCAAACAGCTGACTCCTTTCAAGATAAAGATCCCTGCACTCCAGCAGTCGACTCTTTATATAATAAGAACCATGCATTGAGCAGTGAGATCTTATATTATTACTGAGATGCGAGGTATATTCACAAGACCTGGCCAGGCCTATCCTCAAAGTCAGTAAGAATTGGCTTCCAAAATTCCAGTCAATATTGGTAACTAAGAAGCTAACCCATATAATCACGCCCCTTCAAAGGTGGCTGTGATAATGACGAACCTCTCTGTGCTGAGAGGGAACGCCTTATTCGCCAAATAGTAAACGTTTTGCTCATGTGGGAGAGAAAGAACGGATACTCCAGCCACTCAAAAGCATTTAGCTCAAGCATGGCTGAAGACAACTAGTTGGAATTCTATATTAGTAGTAGTGGATGTTAGTATAACTGCATCTACAAAATCAGTTGCTACGTTAGAAACAGCTTACACATGATGGACGCTGAGTGGCCAATCCACGGACAAGTCTGAAATGAGATTGTTCACTATTGTAACTATCTAGCAACTAAGGAGAGAAAATGCTGTCACTTCTCACAACAAATCAAAATAGAGGCCTAACGGAATGAGGAAATCTCAGCCAATAAGTGCACCTCTAAATCTATGGTAAGACTACAGAAATAAGTCAAGGAAATATAATGGGAAATTGCTACTATCTGCAAACACAAGAGGCTTATTGGAAAGGTAGACCCTGTGTCCAACGCTAACCAAATCTGCACTAGTAGATTTTAGTCTCCAGTTCTGCAGCGGCTGCTATACAGTTCACCCGGAAGTGATTGTCTTTGCTCCGGTGATGATCAAAAATTTTAACCCAGTTCCAAATGCCAAGATTACTGTTGGAGAAAGTGTTCAGTTAAATACACTCTCACAGGATTATCGTTCTCCAGTGGCGAAGGGAAGAATGAAGTTCTGATAAGGTGAAAGGTTGAGAGATACATGGAATGCAACCATTCTCTCTAAACGTCATCTAGAAGTTGGCTTAATTGCAAAGCCATTACTTCACATAATGAATCTCTATGGTCCATTCATACATTACGAAATGGTGGGACTCAGAGAGATCATTTATCACAACAGGAAATATAGCAAGGATGTCGGCGATGGAACACTGTCAGAGGTAAATAGAAGGGCAGTTCACAGATGAGGGAGTCAGGACTCCTGATGCTCCCAGTGACTTAAAGGAACTTAATGCAGGGCTAACTTCATGGTCTTTGCGTTTGCCACCAAATTCATCAACAGATGCAATGTTGGGGCAGATTTTTTTTTTTAAAGAGAAAAATCACTTAGTTCCAAATGTACTACTCTAGTAAGGGTAAAGGGAGACAGTGAGTAATTGACAAAACCACCTGAGGGATCAGGGAACTGTGGATTTCTGCGATCATCTGTCATACCTATGAAAGACTTAAGAGAGGGGCCATGTAGCATGATGGAACAGAATTCCCCATTCCCAGCCCGACACATTCATAAAAATACTTTAAGTCTGAACGGGGACCATCCCAGATAGAAGGGCTATTATTAGATCGAATGTTCCAGAACGAGTTAGGGGAGGGAGCGGTATGCGCTTGTTTTTCATTGGCTAATAAGTAATGAACCCACGCTGTTTGCTAGGCCACCTTTGAAAATTTGGGAGTTCGAGCCAAGATTCCAACTGGAGCGGTAGCTATTTTGTGATGTGTTGACAAAAATGCCCTAAAAGATTCAATAATATATTGTTCTCTGGACAACAGGTACCACTTTAAAACATACTTTAATGTTGTAAGTGTGCCTAATGAACGAAAGAGAAGAATATAAGAGTATTTTATGAATAAAATGTGAAAGTGGAAAACCTAACTTCTGTGCGCCAGTATTCTGGATACTGCTTCTTCAACCTTGACATGTCTTTCACGCTGTATACTCCAAGTGCATATCAATCCATTGTTGTGACTGGTTGCGTATGCTTGATGAATGTATAGTACACTCATGCAAATTCGCAAACCCAAACCCCTTGTGCATTCTTCATTCCTAGGATGACTCATTCTTAAATATACTGTACCTTTGCTCTCGCGAGTTAACATATGGCAGTCTGGAGGATTGGAATGAGTGATGTAAACATGTACAAGTTCCTTTGTAAAAAGCTGAGAATGTTGGAGTGAATGAGCTGGTGCTTTGATAAGTAGCCTCTCACATTAGGAGAAAGAAAGATGCTTCAAATATCCATATGTAAACAGGACGGTGATGGCACGCCAGAATTGCTAAGTTAATGTGGTACCTGGTAGCTATAAGCTCAAGAGAATTAATATAATTTCTCTTTGAAGTATTACACTGTTACCTCTACTGTTGGTTGGTTCATATAAACTAGTTCTTGAGAGAACCATAGGTGTGTGAACCTGTGTCTCAGTTGGCTGAATATAATGTATGGCTCATGCAAACTTACAAGGACTAAACATGTTTTCCACATATGTGCTTTGGTGCATATGAGAACCATTGCTATGCAATTGAGCTTCTGTTACCTACTGTAGTAGACATGAAAATTACTCAGTGGGGAAAGAGCACATGATGATGATGATGATGATGTACCTGTGAGACAAGTCTGGTGAAAAGGGGTGAGGTCTGGCATTGCTGTGTAAGTGTATATGGAATAGGACATTCATGCACCAACATCACAGCCATTGGAATGGATGTCTGGTCTGCTAATTGGGTAAATGCCATTAGTTAATACATAATGCATATTGCAGTTGTAAATGCCTATTTTCCATTTCCCTTCACAATACCTGTCCCATGTTGCTATGTCACAATGATTGCTGTATTGTGTCTAGTCCTCCTTGTGCCCAGGTCTACTGTGGTTCAAACATGGTGGAACTTAGACCACATAAATGCTTGTAATTGTGTTAAGCTACCCTGTCTCAGCATATAGTCTTGTGATTACCACAGTACATCACAGTGAAATTCACTACATCATCAACTGGGAGAGGTGTGCTTGGACAACACCCACCCTAACCTCCCCATCTCCATCTGTGTATGCTAATATATGATAACATCATCTTTTAACAAATGTAAAGAGATGTTGTGCCATTTTGTATATTGACAGAGAACAGGAGGATGGAGGAGAGGCTTCCATATATCATCTGGGACAACTAAACAGAAGTCCTAGATCCAGAAGTGAATCCCTATCAAAATGCAGGAAAATCAAAGAAGAATTTTCTCTCAGCTCTCAACAGCTGAATGCACAAATGGGAGCAAAACACAATCTGAAGCACTACAAATGTGGTGAACTGGACAGTGATCTTTGAGTCAATCAAATGTCATCTGAGAACTAAACAACAAGTCTATGGTGGTGAACCTCATTCAAGACGTCTGGTGAAATGACTGGGACAATGGATTGTTTAGCTAGGACTTATCTTAGTTGATCTCCAGCCTGGTGCTCACACAGTATTTTAGAATGAAGACTTGTAAAGTACGTGAGATAGACTGAGGAGAAGGAAGAAGACTGGGACATATTTGTATCTTAGATCTTCCTCTACAGGAAAAGTAGAACAACATCCTAAGTCTCAACTTCATGAACAGTCAACTCACCAGTGAAAGACAAGGCTGTAGCTTTTCTTCAAACTGTGACAGTAGGGGATAATTAGTCAGACTTGGAAAATCATCATGGGGAGAACTGCAACCTGAGCTTGTCCAACACCCATCATAGGTGCTAAAAGGATTAAACAGACCAGTGGAGCAGAAGGTCCCTATGCTTGCCCCAGGTTATGGCTTATCTTGGTTTTCCCTCATTAACAGTAGAGGAAAGGATAAAAGTCAATGGTGTAGTGGTAATTAGAGAGGAGAGGTGGAGGAGAGTTTAGTTATTAGTTGGTGGAGAAAAGGGGAGGTGGTGTATCGTGTTTCTCTACATGCATGTGTGACATATTTCTTTGCATTTCTATGCAATAATTGAAGTGTTGACATGACAGGAGATGAGACAATGGTCATCACTCGACTCACCATCAACTCAATAAATTGTGTATTTAATGAATCAGTGTTTGAAGTACATGTCCCCAGTGAATTTCTTGTACAGTTGCTGTCAAGTTTTGTCTCTGGTGACTGTCTTAGGTGCTGTGGTTGATTATACATATTGTGAAAAGTCTTGTATAGATGTTGTCAAGTATCTCTTATGATGTAAGTCTTGTACAATGGCTGGTGTACACAATTCCTTGTGAATGTATGTCCCACTTTTGTCAAGAAACTGTCATGTAGATGTCTTGTCCAACAGATGTAATGTACAGTTATTGTTGAGTTTGCCTACAAATAATTGAATCCTACAATCCCAAAGAAATGGGACAACCTGATATAGGTCATACTGACAAAACAAATAAGAAAAGATCTATGTGACGGACGAACAGCACACTGGCAACATTATGTTGAGTGAGAGGGATCCTCAGTTGTACAGGCGCTAATAGTTCAGATCTTCTCTGGCCTTGGGTGAACTATTTTACTTCTTTTATAAATTTCTGTGTAGATACATAGTGGTCTCACAGTGGGGGTTTTAGCCAAAGAAAAGTGGTTCTCCAAAAAGGCTATTGCGGAAATGATTAGCTCATTTGAGTGACCTCTAGACAAAACGTGCTAAATCATATCCTTTATCTTGTATATTTATTATTCAAGATATATCTCCAGAGAACACTACTAACTAGGTCCTCTGTCAATCAATCTAACATGTCACATAACTGGGTAGGCTCTTTCCGGGATATAAACCCTGGGAAAACCTGGTCACATAACTGGGTTGCTCTTTCCGGGCTATAAACCCTGGGAAAAAGAACACTCGTCTCGGATTTAAACCCTGGTAATAGCCTGCTAGGAGCTCACCTACCTGTTGCCCTGATGACGGGATACAAACTTTGGGTATACCCTGCATAGGACTCACATTTGGGATCTCTATGTTGGTATTAAAATCCGGGGTGACCTCTCGCAAATCAGACCCAATTCTTGGAGTTTTTATGGTGTTGTTTAATGGACCCTGTCTCTTATATGAGGGCAACTGTCCAGACATGTAAACCCACAATAAATCTCTAGAAGGTTTGATTTCATTAATAGTGATAATATTGCATGTATCACTGTTTTAATATATCAGTTAGGAATTCAAGGTAGCAGACTGAAAATGATGTATAAATATCTTATGGGTCAACATAATTGCTTGTATCCATGATATTTAAGTTCTCAGTATGAAATGATTTATTAGCTTGTCAATAATGTTGTATAATTGTGTGCATGCTGGTTATTCAATATATGTATCCAAAAATTAAGGTACCTGAAACACCAGAGAACACAAATTATTTTAATATAACTAAGACAGCTATTACAGGGGAAAATTCATTTTTGTCCCTGAAATTAAGACACTTAATCCAGTAAATGAATATGAGGCCTACTCCATCTCCAAAATTAATTGCTGGCATGGGTGAGAGAGGGGAAATATTGTTGTAACTACAACATTTTTTATGTCACCACATCACCTAAGATAATAACTTCTTATATTCTCTTCTCCCCATAACATGCTTGCAACACTGAGAGTAGAGAGTGTGAACCCTGATGGAAAACTTGGGCAACCATTAAGACACCTCACTAACAATCTCTCTCGGGGATAGTCAGTATTCGTACCGGCTAATGTCCAGGGTCGATTCGACGTTGGATTTATTCTTCAGTTGTGTAATCTTGTCGGTAGCCCTGATCAAGCTGCTGAGAAAGTGAACACAATTGAAATCTCCAGGAAAAACATCCTTATCAACTCAGTCACTCGCCATTCTTGAAGTAGTGGTATTATTAAGCGTACTTGATACGTGATGGACGAGATGAAGGGAAAATTCTACCTGATGTCATGGGCGGTCATACAAAACCGACCACAGTCTGGTGTCTATAAGACATTAGTCTATTGTTCGATGGTGTAATCTCTCTGGTGTACTAGGATCAAATCAAATCAAATCAAATCAAATCAACTTTATTAGGGTCACAAATTGGGCGCGCAGGCCCGTCTTACATTCGGCCCTTCCAATCACTCGTCTTTCGTTCATCAAGAGCATTATACATTTACATAGGAAGATAAAATAAACATTGTGAAATGAATGTTGTAAACATAAACAAGGCTAATTACCATGTTATGAAGCCCATCTCCCACCTATCCATACATCACCCCACCCACACAACACCCCCACCTACCCACACACACGCGCACCAAGGGACACATACATACCCCACCAACCGATCCATCCCCCTCCCGCACATCCCCCACCCACACACACTGCCCTCGCCTGATCCCCCAACCAAAACACACTCGCCACCCACAAACATTCCCCCACCAACCCACACATCCTACGCCCATCCACATACACATACTACCCCACACATCCTCTCCCCACCCACACCTCAAACCACCCATCCCCCAGCCACATCTCCATCGACAACATATTCCCCACCCATGCACACAATCCCCCACCAACCCACACATCGCACATCCACTCACACATTCCCAAACCATACACACACATCCCCACCAACTGACATGTCCCTACCCCCACCCCACACACACACACACATCTCTCTAACCACCCATACATCCCCAATCCACTAACACACACCCCACCACCCACACATACAACTTCCACCCACACACACATGCCTTAACTTAATCCCCCACCACACAATCCCCCACACGCACATCACATACACCTCCTATCATGCACTATTCCCAACCCACGCACCACACACACACATATCCCTCACCAACACATCCCCACTTACACACCACACACATATCCCCCACCCAGATACCACACACTATTCCCACCCACACCCACACCCACACAGATACCCTTACCCATCCACCCAACATACCCCCACTCACACAACACAAAAACAAAACAAAACACAAAAATCCCCCACCCACACACACATACCTCACCCACACAATATCCCCAACCAACACACCACACATCCTACATCTATTCGCCTTATCCACGTCACCAGGAGTTAACTCATTGAATCTCCAGGAAGGTCATCAAAATAACCGGACCCCTAGCCATTTATATGGAAGTGGAGAGCGTACGCAAATTATGTGTCCAGGAAACGATGGATAACCAACCTGATGTCATTGGCGTATCATACGACTAGGAGCATAACGTGGAAAACCTGAAAAATTTCATGAAGAGATAAAACAGGATCCGTCTCCGACGTCTGCCGTCAATTCATCCTCAGTTGAGAAAGCGTTTCTGCCTGAAAAATGGTGGAGACTAAAGGAAGGACAAAGTTGAGTACAACTGATGTCTTCCTCCTTTTTCATCCTCAATTGGGAAGACCTTTCTGCCTGGAAAAATGGTAGGAATGTAATAAGGATTACTGTTCTTAAACAGTTAACTCTTATATGGTAGAGATCACTGCAACTCCAGCAGTTGACACTCTATACACAATGTCTGCGAAAGTGGACTAACGAAAGATCAGTTTCAAACAGCTGACTCCTTTCAAGATAAAGATCCCTGCACTCCAGCAGTCGACTCTTTATATAATAAGAACCATGCATTGAGCAGTGAGATCTTATATTATTACTGAGATGCGAGGTATATTCACAAGACCTGGCCAGGCCTATCCTCAAAGTCAGTAAGAATTGGCTTCCAAAATTCCAGTCAATATTGGTAACTAAGAAGCTAACCCATATAATCACACCCCTTCAAAGGTGGCTGTGATAATGACGAACCTCTCTGTGCTGAGAGGGAACGCCTTATTCGCCAAATAGTAAACGTTTTGCTCATGTGGGAGAGAAAGAACGGATACTCCAGCCACTCAAAAGCATTTAGCTCAAGCATGGCTGAAGACAACTAGTTGGAATTCTATATTAGTAGTAGTGGATGTTAGTATAACTGCATCTACAAAATCAGTTGCTACGTTAGAAACAGCTTACACATGATGGACGCTGAGTGGCCAATCCACGGACAAGTCTGAAATGAGATTGTTCACTATTGTAACTATCTAGCAACTAAGGAGAGAAAATGCTGTCACTTCTCACAACAAATCAAAATAGAGGCCTAACGGAATGAGGAAATCTCAGCCAATAAGTGCACCTCTAAATCTATGGTAAGACTACAGAAATAAGTCAAGGAAATATAATGGGAAATTGCTACTATCTGCAAACACAAGAGGCTTATTGGAAAGGTAGACCCTGTGTCCAACGCTAACCAAATCTGCACTAGTAGATTTTAGTCTCCAGTTCTGCAGCGGCTGCTATACAGTTCACCCGGAAGTGATTGTCTTTGCTCCGGTGATGATCAAAAATTTTAACCCAGTTCCAAATGCCAAGATTACTGTTGGAGAAAGTGTTCAGTTAAATACACTCTCACAGGATTATCGTTCTCCAGTGGCGAAGGGAAGAATGAAGTTCTGATAAGGTGAAAGGTTGAGAGATACATGGAATGCAACCATTCTCTCTAAACGTCATCTAGAAGTTGGCTTAATTGCAAAGCCATTACTTCACATAATGAATCTCTATGGTCCATTCATACATTACGAAATGGTGGGACTCAGAGAGATCATTTATCACAACAGGAAATATAGCAAGGATGTCGGCGATGGAACACTGTCAGAGGTAAATAGAAGGGCAGTTCACAGATGAGGGAGTCAGGACTCCTGATGCTCCCAGTGACTTAAAGGAACTTAATGCAGGGCTAACTTCATGGTCTTTGCGTTTGCCACCAAATTCATCAACAGATGCAATGTTGGGGCAGATTTTTTTTTTTAAAGAGAAAAATCACTTAGTTCCAAATGTACTACTCTAGTAAGGGTAAAGGGAGACAGTGAGTAATTGACAAAACCACCTGAGGGATCAGGGAACTGTGGATTTCTGCGATCATCTGTCATACCTATGAAAGACTTAAGAGAGGGGCCATGTAGCATGATGGAACAGAATTCCCCATTCCCAGCCCGACACATTCATAAAAATACTTTAAGTCTGAACGGGGACCATCCCAGATAGAAGGGCTATTATTAGATCGAATGTTCCAGAACGAGTTAGGGGAGGGAGCGGTATGCGCTTGTTTTTCATTGGCTAATAAGTAATGAACCCACGCTGTTTGCTAGGCCACCTTTGAAAATTTGGGAGTTCGAGCCAAGATTCCAACTGGAGCGGTAGCTATTTTGTGATGTGTTGACAAAAATGCCCTAAAGGATTCAATAATATATTGTTCTCTGGACAACAGGTACCACTTTAAAACATACTTTAATGTTGTAAGTGTGCCTAATGAACGAAAGAGAAGAATATAAGAGTATTTTATGAATAAAATGTGAAAGTGGAAAACCTAACTTCTGTGCGCCAGTATTCTGGATACTGCTTCTTCAACCTTGACATGTCTTTCACGCTGTATACTCCAAGTGCATATCAATCCATTGTTGTGACTGGTTGCGTATGCTTGATGAATGTATAGTACACTCATGCAAATTCGCAAACCCAAACCCCTTGTGCATTCTTCATTCCTAGGATGACTCATTCTTAAATATACTGTACCTTTGCTCTCGCGAGTTAACATATGGCAGTCTGGAGGATTGGAATGAGTGATGTAAACATGTACAAGTTCCTTTGTAAAAAGCTGAGAATGTTGGAGTGAATGAGCTGGTGCTTTGATAAGTAGCCTCTCACATTAGGAGAAAGAAAGATGCTTCAAATATCCATATGTAAACAGGACGGTGATGGCACGCCAGAATTGCTAAGTTAATGCGGTACCTGGTAGCTATAAGCTCAAGAGAATTAATATAATTTCTCTTTGAAGTATTACACTGTTACCTCTACTGTTGGTTGGTTCATATAAACTAGTTCTTGAGAGAACCATAGGTGTGTGAACCTGTGTCTCAGTTGGCTGAATATAATGTATGGCTCATGCAAACTTACAAGGACTAAACATGTTTTCCACATATGTGCTTTGGTGCATATGAGAACCATTGCTATGCAATTGAGCTTCTGTTACCTACTGTAGTAGACATGAAAATTACTCAGTGGGGAAAGAGCACATGATGATGATGATGATGATGTACCTGTGAGACAAGTCTGGTGAAAAGGGGTGAGGTCTGGCATTGCTGTGTAAGTGTATATGGAATAGGACATTCATGCACCAACATCACAGCCATTGGAATGGATGTCTGGTCTGCTAATTGGGTAAATGCCATTAGTTAATACATAATGCATATTGCAGTTGTAAATGCCTATCTTCCATTTCCCTTCACAATGCCTGTCCCATGTTGCTATGTCACAATGATTGCTGTATTGTGTCTAGTCCTCCTTGTGCCCAGGTCTACTGTGGTTCAAACATGGTGGAACTTAGACCACATAAATGCTTGTAATTGTGTTAAGCTACCCTGTCTCAGCATATAGTCTTGTGATTACCACAGTACATCACAGTGAAATTCACTACATCATCAACTGGGAGAGGTGTGCTTGGACAACACCCACCCTAACCTCCCCATCTCCATCTGTGTATGCTAATATATGATAACATCATCTTTTAACAAATGTAAAGAGATGTTGTGCCATTTTGTATATTGACAGAGAACAGGAGGATGGAGGAGAGGCTTCCATATATCATCTGGGACAACTAAACAGAAGTCCTAGATCCAGAAGTGAATCCCTATCAAAATGCAGGAAAATCAAAGAAGAATTTTCTCTCAGCTCTCAACAGCTGAATGCACAAATGGGAGCAAAACACAATCTGAAGCACTACAAATGTGGTGAACTGGACAGTGATCTTTGAGTCAATCAAATGTCATCTGAGAACTAAACAACAAGTCTATGGTGGTGAACCTCATTCAAGACGTCTGGTGAAATGACTGGGACAATGGATTGTTTAGCTAGGACTTATCTTAGTTGATCTCCAGCCTGGTGCTCACACAGTATTTTAGAATGAAGACTTGTAAAGTACGTGAGATAGACTGAGGAGAAGGAAGAAGACTGGGACATATTTGTATCTTAGATCTTCCTCTACAGGAAAAGTAGAACAACATCCTAAGTCTCAACTTCATGAACAGTCAACTCACCAGTGAAAGACAAGGCTGTAGCTTTTCTTCAAACTGTGACAGTAGGGGATAATTAGTCAGACTTGGAAAATCATCATGGGGAGAACTGCAACCTGAGCTTGTCCAACACCCATCATAGGTGCTAAAAGGATTAAACAGACCAGTGGAGCAGAAGGTCCCTATGCTTGCCCCAGGTTATGGCTTATCTTGGTTTTCCCTCATTAACAGTAGAGGAAAGGATAAAAGTCAATGGTGTGGTGGTAATTAGAGAGGAGAGGTGGAGGAGAGTTTAGTTATTAGTTGGTGGAGAAAAGGGGAGGTGGTGTATCGTGTTTCTCTACATGCATGTGTGACATATTTCTTTGCATTTCTATGCAATAATTGAAGTGTTGACATGACAGGAGATGAGACAATGGTCATCACTCGACTCACCATCAACTCAATAAATTGTGTATTTAATGAATCAGTGTTTGAAGTACATGTCCCCAGTGAATTTCTTGTACAGTTGCTGTCAAGTTTTGTCTCTGGTGACTGTCTTAGGTGCTGTGGTTGATTATACATATTGTGAAAAGTCTTGTATAGATGTTGTCAAGTATCTCTTATGATGTAAGTCTTGTACAATGGCTGGTGTACACAATTCCTTGTGAATGTATGTCCCACTTTTGTCAAGAAACTGTCATGTAGATGTCTTGTCCAACAGATGTAATGTACAGTTATTGTTGAGTTTGCCTACAAATAATTGAATCCTACAATCCCAAAGAAATGGGACAACCTGATATAGGTCATACTGACAAAATAAATAAGAAAAGATCTATGTGACGGACGAACAGCACACTGGCAACATTATGTTGAGTGAGAGGGATCCTCAGTTGTACAGGCGCTAATAGTTCAGATCTTCTCTGGCCTTGGGTGAACTATTTTACTTCTTTTATAAATTTCTGTGTAGATACATAGTGGTCTCACAGTGGGGGTTTGAGCCAAAGAAAAGTGGTTCTCCAAAAAGGCTATTGCGGAAATGATTAGCTCATTTGAGTGACCTCTAGACAAAACGTGCTAAATCATATCCTTTATCTTGTATATTTATTATTCAAGATATATCTCCAGAGAACACTACTAACTAGGTCCTCTGTCAATCAATCTAACATGTCACATAACTGGGTAGGCTCTTTCCGGGATATAAACCCTGGGAAAACCTGGTCACATAACTGGGTTGCTCTTTCCGGGCTATAAACCCTGGGAAAAAGAACACTCGTCTCGGATTTAAACCCTGGTAATAGCCTGATAGGGGCTCACCTACCTGTTGCCCTGATGACGGGATACAAACTTTGGGTATACCCTGCATAGGACTCACATTTGGGATCTCTATGTTGGTATTAAAATCCGGGGTGACCTCTCGCAAATCAGACCCAATTCTTGGAGATTTTATGGTGTTGTTTAATGGACCCTGTCTCTTATATGAGGGCAACTGTCCAGACATGTAAACCCACAATAAATCTCTAGAAGGTTTGATTTCATTAATAGTGATAATATTGCATGTATCACTGTTTTAATATATCAGTTAGGAATTCAAGGTAGCAGACTGAAAATGATGTATAAATATCTTATGGGTCAACATAATTGCTTGTATCCATGATATTTAAGTTCTCAGTATGAAATGATTTATTAGCTTGTCAATAATGTTGTATAATTGTGTGCATGCTGGTTATTCAATATATGTATCCAAAAATTAAGGTACCTGAAACACCAGAGAACACAAATTATTTTAATATAACTAAGACAGCTATTACAGGGGAAAATTCATTTTTGTCCCTGAAATTAAGACACTTAATCCAGTAAATGAATATGAGGCCTACTCCATCTCCAAAATTAATTGCTGGCATGGGTGAGAGAGGGGAAATATTGTTGTAACTACAACATTTTTAATGTCACCACATCACCTAAGATAATAACTTCTTATATTCTCTTCTCCCCATAACATGCTTGCAACACTGAGAGTAGAGAGTGTGAACCCTGATGGAAAACTTGGGCAACCATTAAGACACCTCACTAACAATCTCTCTCGGGGATAGTCAGTATTCGTACCGGCTAATGTCCAGGGTCGATTCGACGTTGGATTTATTCTTCAGTTGTGTAATCTTGTCGGTAGCCCTGATCAAGCTGCTGAGAAAGTGAACACAATTGAAATCTCCAGGAAAAACATCCTTATCAACTCAGTCACTCGCCATTCTTGAAGTAGTGGTATTATTAAGCGTACTTGATACGTGATGGACGAGATGAAGGGAAAATTCTACCTGATGTCATGGGCGGTCATACAAAACCGACCACAGTCTGGTGTCTATAAGACATTAGTCTATTGTTCGATGTTGCAATCTCTCTGGTGTACTAGGATCCACGTCACCAGGAGTTAACTCATTGAATCTCCAGGAAGGTCATCAAAATAACCGGACCCCTAGCCATTTATATGGAAGTGGAGAGCGTACGCAAAGTATGTGTCCAGGAAACGATGGATAACCAACCTGATGTCATTGGCGTATCATACGACTAGGAGCATAACGTGGAAAACCTGAAAAATTTCATGAAGAGATAAAACAGGATCCGTCTCCGACGTCTGCCGTCAATTCATCCTCAGTTGAGAAAGCGTTTCTGCCTGAAAAATGGTGGAGACTAAAGGAAGGACAAAGTTGAGTACAACTGATGTCTTCCTCCTTTTTCATCCTCAATTGGGAAGACCTTTCTGCCTGGAAAAATGGTAGGAATGTAATAAGGATTACTGTTCTTAAACAGTTAACTCTTATATGGTAGAGATCACTGCAACTCCAGCAGTTGACACTCTATACACAATGTCTGCGAAAGTGGACTAACGAAAGATCAGTTTCAAACAGCTGACTCCTTTCAAGATAAAGATCCCTGCACTCCAGCAGTCGACTCTTTATATAATAAGAACCATGCATTGAGCAGTGGGATCTTATATTATTACTGAGATGCGAGGTATATTCACAAGACCTGGCCAGGCCTATCCTCAAAGTCAGTAAGAATTGGCTTCCAAAATCCCAGTCAATATTGGTAACTAAGAAGCTAACCCATATAATCACACCCCTTCAAAGGTGGCTGTGATAATGACGAACCTCTCTGTGCTGAGAGGGAACGCCTTATTCGCCAAAAAGTAAACGTTTTGCTCATGTGGGAGAGAAAGAACGGATACTCCAGCCACTCAAAAGCATTTAGCTCAAGCATGGCTGAAGACAACTAGTTGGAATTCTATATTAGTAGTAGTGGATGTTAGTATAACTGCATCTACAAAATCAGTTGCTACGTTAGAAACAGCTTACACATGATGGACGCTGAGTGGCCAATCCACGGACAAGTCTGAAATGAGATTGTTCACTATTGTAACTATCTAGCAACTAAGGAGAGAAAATGCTGTCACTTCTCACAACAAATCAAAATAGAGGCCTAACGGAATGAGGAAATCTCAGCCAATAAGTGCACCTCTAAATCTATGGTAAGACTACAGAAATAAGTCAAGGAAATATAATGGGAAATTGCTACTATCTGCAAACACAAGATGCTTATTGGAAAGGTAGACCCTGTGTCCAACGCTAACCAAATCTGCACTAGTAGATTTTAGTCTCCAGTTCTGCAGCGGCTGCTATACAGTTCACCCGGAAGTGATTGTCTTTGCTCCGGTGATGATCAAACATTTTAACCCAGTTCCAAATGCCAAGATTACTGTTGGAGAAAGTGTTCAGTTAAATACACTCTCACAGGATTATCGTTCTCCAGTGGCGAAGGGAAGAATGAAGTTCTGATAAGGTGAAAGGTTGAGAGATACATGGAATGCAACCATTCTCTCTAAACGTCATCTAGAAGTTGGCTTAATTGCAAAGCCATTACTTCACATAATGAATCTCTATGGTCCATTCATACATTACGAAATGGTGTGACTCAGAGAGATCATTTATCACAACAGGAAATATAGCAAGGATGTCGGCGATGGAACACTGTCAGAGGTAAATAGAAGGGCAGTTCACAGATGAGGGAGTCAGGACTCCTGATGCTCCCAGTGACTTAAAGGAACTTAATGCAGGGCTAACTTCATGGTCTTTGCGTTTGCCACCAAATTCATCAACAGATGCAATGTTGGGGCAGATTTATTTTTTTTTTAAAGAGAAAAATCACTTAGTTCCAAATGTACTACTCTAGTTAGGGTAAAGGGAGACAGGGAGTAATTGACAAAACCACTTGAGGGATCAGGGAACTGTGGATTTCTGCGATCATCTGTCATACCTATGAAAGATTTAAGAGATGGGCCATGTAGCATGATGGAACAGAATTCCCCATTCCCAGCCCGACACATTCATAAAAATACTTTTAGTCTGAACGGGGACTATCCCAGATAGAAGGGCTATTATTAGATCGAATGTTCCAGAACGAGTTAGGGGAGGGAGCGGTATGCGCTTGTTTTTCATTGGCTAATAAGTAATGAACCCACGCTGTTTGCTATGCCACCTTTGAAAATTTGGGAGTTCGAGCCAAGATTCCAACTGGAGCGGTAGCTATTTTGTGATGTGTTGACAAAAATGCCCTAAAAGATTCAATAATATATTGTTCTCTGGACAACAGGTACCACTTTAAAACATACTTTAATGTTGTAAGTGTGCCTAATGAACGAAAGAGAAGAATAAAAGAGTATTTTATGAATAAAATGTGAAAGTGGAAAACCTAACTTCTGTGCGCCAGTATTCTGGATACTGCTTCTTCAACCTTGACATGTCTTTCACGCTGTATACTCCAAGTGCATATCAATCCATTGTTGTGACTGGTTGCGTATGCTTGATGAATGTATAGTACACTCATGCAAATTCGCAAACCCAAACCCCTTGTGCATTCTTCATGCCTAGGATGACTCATTCTTAAATCAACTGTACCTTTGCTCTCGCGAGTTAACATGTGGCAGTCTAGATTGGAATGAGTGATGTAAACATGTACAAGTTCCTTTGTAAAAAGCTGAGAATGTTGGAGTGAATGAGCTGATGCTTTGATAAGTAGCCTCTCACATTAGGAGAAAGAAAGCTCAAGAGAATTAATATAATTTCTCTTTGAAGTATTACACTGTTACCTCTACTGTTGGTTGGTTCATATAAACTAGTTCTTAAGAGAACCATAGGTGTGTGAACCTGTGTCTCAGTTGGCTGAATATAATGTATGGCTCATGCAAACTTACAAGGACTAAACATGTTTTCCACATATGTGCTTTGGTGCATATGAGAACCATTGCTATGCAATTGAGCTTCTGTTACCTACTGTAGTAGACATGAAAATTACTCAGTGGGGAAAGAGCACATGATGATGATGATGATGTACCTGTGAGACAAGTCTGGTGAAAAGGGGTGAGGTCTGGCATTGCTGTGTAAGTGTATATGGAATAGGACATTCATGTACCAACATCACAGCCATTGGAATGGATGTCTGGTCTGCTAATTGTGTAAATGCCATTAGTTAATACATAATGCATATTGCAGTTGTAAATGCCTATTTTCCATTTCCCTTCACAATGCCTGTCCCATGTTGCTATGTCACAATGATTGCTGTATTGTGTCTAGTCCTCCTTGTGCCCAGGTCTTCTGTGGTTCAAACATGGTGGAACTTAGACCACATAAATGCTTGTAATTGTGTTAAGCTACCCTGTCTCAGCATATAGTCTTGTGATTACCACAGTACATCACAGTGAAATTCACTACATCATCAACTGAGAGAGGTGTGCTTGGACAACACCCACCCTAACCTCCCCATCTCCATCTGTGTATGCTAATGTATGAAAACATCATCTTTTAACAAATGTAAAGAGATGTTGTGCCATTTTGTATATTGACAGAGAACAGGAGGATGGAGGAGAGGCTTCCATATATCATCTGGGACAACTAAACAGAAGTCCTAGATCCAGAAGTGAATCCCTATCAAAATGCAGGAAAATCAAAGAAGAATTTTCTCTCAGCTCTCAACAGCTGAATGCACAAATGGGAGCAAAACACAATCTGAAGCACTACAAATGTGGTGAACTGGACAGTGATCTTTGAGTCAATCAAATGTCATCTAAGAACTAAACAACAAGTCTATGGTGGTAAACCTCATTCAAGACGTCTGGTGAAATGACTGGGACAATGGATTGTTTAGCTAGGACTTATCTTAGTTGATCTCCAGCCTGGTGCTCACACAGTATTTTAGAATGAAGACTTGTAAAGTACGTGAGATAGACTGAGGAGAAGGAAGAAGACTGGGACATATTTGTATCTTAGATCTTCCTCTACAGGAAAAGTAGAACAACATCCTAAGTCTCAACTTCATGAACAGTCAACTCACCAGTGAAAGACAAGGCTGTAGCTTTTCTTCAAACTGTGACAGTAGGGGATAATTAGTCAGACTTGGAAAATCATCATGGGGAGAACTGCAACCTGAGCTTGTCCAACACCCATCATAGGTGCTAAAAGGATTAAACAGACCAGTGGAGCAGAAGGTCCCTATGCTTGCCCCAGGTTATGGCTTATCTTGGTTTTCCCTCATTAACAGTAGAGGAAAGGATAAAAGTCAATGGTGTAGTGGTAATTAGAGAGGAGAGGTGGAGGAGAGTTTAGTTATTAGTTGGTGGAGAAAAGGGGAGGTGGTGTATCGTGTTTCTCTACATGCATGTGTGACATATTTCTTTGCATTTCTATGCAATAATTGAAGTGTTGACATGACAGGAGATGAGACAATGGTCATCACTCGACTCACCATCAACTCAATAAATTGTGTATTTAATGAATCAGTGTTTGAAGTACATGTCCCCAGTGAATTTCTTGTACAGTTGCTGTCAAGTTTTGTCTCTGGTGACTGTCTTAGGTGCTGTGGTTGATTATACATATTGTGAAAAGTCTTGTATAGATGTTGTCAAGTATCTCTTATGATGTAAGTCTTGTACAATGGCTGGTGTACACAATTCCTTGTGAATGTATGTCCCACTTTTGTCAAGAAACTGTCATGTAGATGTCTTGTCCAACAGATGTAATGTACAGTTATTGTTGAGTTTGCCTACAAATAATTGAATACTACAATCCCAAAGAAATGGGACAACCTAATATAGGTCATACTGACAAAATAAATAAGAAAAGATCTATGTGACGGACGAACAGCACACTGGCAACATTATGTTGAGTGAGAGGGATCCTCAGTTGTACAGGCGCTAATAGTTCAGATCTTCTCTGGCCTTGGGTGAACTATTTTACTTCTTTTATAAATATCTGTGTAGATACATAGTGGTCTCACAGTGGGGGTTTTAGCCAAAGAAAAGTGGTTCTCCAAAAAGGCTATTGCGGAAATGATTAGCTCATTTGAGTGACCTCTAGACAAAACGTGCTAAATCATATCCTTTATCTTGTATATTTATTATTCAAGATATATCTCCAGAGAACACTACTAACTAGGTCCTCTGTCAATCAATCTAACATGTCACATAACTGGGTAGGCTCTTTCCGGGATATAAACCCTGGGAAAACCTGGTCACATAACTGGGTTGCTCTTTCCGGGCTATAAACCCTGGGAAAAAGAACACTCGTCTCGGATTTAAACCCTGGTAATAGCCTGCTAGGAGCTCACCTACCTGTTGCCCTGATGACGGGATACAAACTTTGGGTATACCCTGCATAGGACTCACATTTGGGATCTCTATGTTGGTATTAAAATCCGGGGTGACCTCTCGCAAATCAGACCCAATTCTTGGAGTTTTTATGGTGTTGTTTAATGGACCCTGTCTCTTATATGAGGGCAACTGTCCAGACATGTAAACCCACAATAAATCTCTAGAAGGTTTGATTTCATTAATAGTGATAATATTGCATGTATCACTGTTTTAATATATCAGTTAGGAATTCAAGGTAGCAGACTGAAAATGATGTATAAATATCTTATGGGTCAACATAATTGCTTGTATCCATGATATTTAAGTTCTCAGTATGAAATGATTTATTAGCTTGTCAATAATGTTGTATAATTGTGTGCATGCTGGTTATTCAATATATGTATCCAAAAATTAAGGTACCTGAAACACCAGAGAACACAAATTATTTTAATATAACTAAGACAGCTATTACAGGGGGAAATTCATTTTTGTCCCTGAAATTAAGACACTTAATCCAGTAAATGAATATGAGGCCTACTCCATCTCCAAAATTAATTGCTGGCATGGGTGAGAGAGGGGAAATATTGTTGTAACTACAACATTTTTAATGTCACCACATCACCTAAGATAATAACTTCTTATATTCTCTTCTCCCCATAACATGCTTGCAACACTGAGAGTAGAGAGTGTGAACCCTGATGGAAAACTTGGGCAACCATTAAGACACCTCACTAACAATCTCTCTCGGGGATAGTCAGTATTCGTACCGGCTAATGTCCAGGGTCGATTCGACGTTGGATTTATTCTTCAGTTGTGTAATCTTGTCGGTAGCCCTGATCAAGCTGCTGAGAAAGTGAACACAATTGAAATCTCCAGGAAAAACATCCTTATCAACTCAGTCACTCGCCATTCTTGAAGTAGTGGTATTATTAAGCGTACTTGATACGTAATGGACGAGATGAAGGGAAAATTCTACCTGATGTCATGGGCGGTCATACAAAACCGACCACAGTCTGGTGTCTATAAGACATTAGTCTATTGTTCGATGTTGTAATCTCTCTGGTGTACTAGGATCCACGTCACCAGGAGTTAACTCATTGAATCTCCAGGAAGGTCATCAAAATAACCGGACCCCTAGCCATTTATATGGAAGTGGAGAGCGTACGCAAAGTATGTGTCCAGGAAACGATGGATAACCAACCTGATGTCATTGGCGTATCATACGACTAGGAGCATAACGTGGAAAACCTGAAAAATTTCATGAAGAGATAAAACAGGATCCGTCTCCGACGTCTGCCGTCAATTCATCCTCAGTTGAGAAAGCGTTTCTGCCTGAAAAATGGTGGAGACTAAAGGAAGGACAAAGTTGAGTACAACTGATGTCTTCCTCCTTTTTCATCCTCAATTGGGAAGACCTTTCTGCCTGGAAAAATGGTAGGAATGTAATAAGGATTACTGTTCTTAAACAGTTAACTCTTATATGGTAGAGATCACTGCAACTCCAGCAGTTGACACTCTATACACAATGTCTGCGAAAGTGGACTAACGAAAGATCAGTTTCAAACAGCTGACTCCTTTCAAGATATAGATCCCTGCACTCCAGCAGTCGACTCTTTATATAATAAGAACCATGCATTGAGCAGTGAGATCTTATATTATTACTGAGATGCGAGGTATATTCACAAGACCTGGCCAGGCCTATCCTCAAAGTCAGTAAGAATTGGCTTCCAAAATTCCAGTCAATATTGGTAACTAAGAAGCTAACCCATATAATCACACCCCTTCAAAGGTGGCTGTGATAATGACGAACCTCTCTGTGCTGAGAGGGAACGCCTTATTCGCCAAAAAGTAAACGTTTTGCTCATGTGGGAGAGAAAGAACGGATACTCCAGCCACTCAAAAGCATTTAGCTCAAGCATGGCTGAAGACAACTAGTTGGAATTCTATATTAGTAGTAGTGGATGTTAGTATAACTGCATCTACAAAATCAGTTGCTACGTTAGAAACAGCTTACACGTGATGGACGCTGAGTGGCCAATCCACGGACAAGTCTGAAATGAGATTGTTCACTATTGTAACTATCTAGCAACTAAGGAGAGAAAATGCTGTCACTTCTCACAACAAATCAAAATAGAGGCCTAACGGAATGAGGAAATCTCAGCCAATAAGTGCACCTCTAAATCTATGGTAAGACTACAGAAATAAGTCAAGGAAATATAATGGGAAATTGCTACTATCTGCAAACACAAGAGGCTTATTGGAAAGGTAGACCCTGTGTCCAACGCTAACCAAATCTGCACTAGTAGATTTTAGTCTCCAGTTCTGCAGCGGCTGCTATACAGTTCACCCGGAAGTGATTGTCTTTGCTCCGGTGATGATCAAACATTTTAACCCAGTTCCAAATGCCAAGATTACTGTTGGAGAAAGTGTTCAGTTAAATACACTCTCACAGGATTATCGTTCTCCAGTGGCGAAGGGAAGAATGAAGTTCTGATAAGGTGAAAGGTTGAGAGATACATGGAATGCAACCATTCTCTCTAAACGTCATCTAGAAGTTGGCTTAATTGCAAAGCCATTACTTCACATAATGAATCTCTATGGTCCATTCATACATTACGAAATGGTGGGACTCAGAGAGATCATTTATCACAACAGGAAATATAGCAAGGATGTCGGCGATGGAACACTGTCAGAGGTAAATAGAAGGGCAGTTCACAGATGAGGGAGTCAGGACTCCTGATGCTCCCAGTGACTTAAAGGAACTTAATGCAGGGCTAACTTCATGGTCTTTGCGTTTGCCACCAAATTCATCAACAGATGCAATGTTGGGGCAGATTTTTTTTTTAAAGAGAAAAATCACTTAGTTCCAAATGTACTACTCTAGTAAGGGTAAAGGGAGACAGGGAGTAATTGACAAAACCACCTGAGGGATCAGGGAACTGTGGATTTCTGCGATCATCTGTCATACCTATGAAAGACTTAAGAGAGGGGCCATGTAGCATGATGGAACAGAATTCCCCATTCCCAGCCCGACACATTCATAAAAATACTTTAAGTCTGAACGGGGACCATGCCAGATAGAAGGGCTATTATTAGATCGAATGTTCCAGAACGAGTTAGGGGAGGGAGCGGTATGCGCTTGTTTTTCATTGGCTAATAAGTAATGAACCCACGCTGTTTGCTAGGCCACCTTTGAAAATTTGGGAGTTCGAGCCAAGATTCCAACTGGAGCGGTAGCTATTTTGTGATGTGTTGACAAAAATGCCCTAAAAGATTCAATAATATATTGTTCTCTGGACAACAGGTACCACTTTAAAACATACTTTAATGTTGTAAGTGTGCATAATGAACGAAAGAGAAGAATATAAGAGTATTTTATGAATAAAATGTGAAAGTGGAAAACCTAACTTCTGTGCGCCAGTATTCTGGATACTGCTTCTTCAACCTTGACATGTCTTTCACGCTGTATACTCCAAGTGCATATCAATCCATTGTTGTGACTGGTTGCGTATGCTTGATGAATGTATAGTACACTCATGCAAATTCGCAAACCCAAACCCCTTGTGCATTCTTCATGCCTAGGATGACTCATTCTTAAATCAACTGTACCTTTGCTCTCGCGAGTTAACATATGGCAGTCTGGATTGGAATGAGTGATGTAAACATGTACAAGTTCCTTTGTAAAAAGCTGAGAATGTTGGAGTGAATGAGCTGGTGCTTTGATAAGTAGCCTCTCACATTAGGAGAAAGAAAGATGCTTCAAATATCCATATGTAAACAGGACGGTGATGGCACGCCAGAATTGCTAAGTTAATGTGATACCTGGTAGCTATAAGCTCAAGAGAATTAATATAATTTCTCTTTGAAGTATTACACTGTTACCTCTACTGTTGGTTGGTTCATATAAACTAGTTCTTAAGAGAACCATAGGTGTGTGAACCTGTGTCTCAGTTGGCTGAATATAATGTATGGCTCATGCAAACTTACAAGGACTAAACATGTTTTCCACATATGTGCTTTGGTGCATATGAGAACCATTGCTATCCAATTGAGCTTCTGTTACCTACTGTAGTAGACATGAAAATTACTCAGTGGGGAAAGAGCACATGATGATGATGATGATGTACCTGTGAGACAAGTCTGGTGAAAAGGGGTGAGGTCTGGCATTGCTGTGTAAGTGTATATGGAATAGGACATTCATGTACCAACATCACAGCCATTGGAATGGATGTCTGGTCTGCTAATTGGGTAAATGCCATTAGTTAATACATAATGCATATTGCAGTTGTAAATGCCTATTTTCCATTTCCCTTCACAATGCCTGTCCCATGTTGCTATGTCACAATGATTGCTGTATTGTGTCTAGTCCTCCTTGTGCCCAGGTCTTCTGTGGTTCAAACATGGTGGAACTTAGACCACATAAATGCTTGTAATTGTGTTAAGCTACCCTGTCTCAGCATATAGTCTTGTGATTACCACAGTACATCACAGTGAAATTCACTACATCATCAACTGGGAGAGGTGTGCTTGGACAACACCCACCCTAACCTCCCCATCTCCTTCTGTGTATGCTAATGTATGAAAACATCATCTTTTAACAAATGTAAAGAGATGTTGTGCCATTTTGTATATTGACAGAGAACAGGAGGATGGAGGAGAGGCTTCCATATATCATCTGGGACAACTAAACAGAAGTCCTAGATCCAGAAGTGAATCCCTATCAAAATGCAGGAAAATCATAGAAGAATTTTCTCTCAGCTCTCAACAGCTGAATGCACAAATGGGAGCAAAACACAATCTGAAGCACTACAAATGTGGTGAACTGGACAGTGATCTTTGAGTCAATCAAATGTCATCTAAGAACTAAACAACAAGTCTATGGTGGTGAACCTCATTCAAGACGTCTGGTGAAATGACTGGGACAATGGATTGTTTAGCTAGGACTTATCTTAGTTGATCTCCAGCCTGGTGCTCACACAGTATTTTAGAATGAAGACTTGTAAAGTACGTGAGATAGACTGAGGAGAAGGAAGAAGACTGGGACATATTTGTATCTTAGATCTTCCTCTACAGGAAAAGTAGAACAACATCCTAAGTCTCAACTTCATGAACAGTCAACTCACCAGTGAAAGACAAGGCTGTAGCTTTTCTTCAAACTGTGACAGTAGGGGATAATTAGTCAGACTTGGAAAATCATCATGGGGAGAACTGCAACCTGAGCTTGTCCAACACCCATCATAGGTGCTAAAAGGATTAAACAGACCAGTGGAGCAGAAGGTCCCTATGCTTGCCCCAGGTTATGGCTTATCTTGGTTTTCCCTCATTAACAGTAGAGGAAAGGATAAAAGTCAATGGTGTAGTGGTAATTAGAGAGGAGAGGTGGAGGAGAGTTTAGTTATTAGTTGGTGGAGAAAAGGGGAGGTGGTGTATCGTGTTTCTCTACATGCATGTGTGACATATTTCTTTGCATTTCTATGCAATAATTGAAGTGTTGACATGACAGGAGATGAGACAATGGTCATCACTCGACTCACCATCAACTCAATAAATTGTGTATTTAATGAATCAGTGTTTGAAGTACATGTCCCCAGTGAATTTCTTGTACAGTTGCTGTCAAGTTTTGTCTCTGGTGACTGTCTTAGGTGCTGTGGTTGATTATACATATTGTGAAAAGTCTTGTATAGATGTTGTCAAGTATCTCTTATGATGTAAGTCTTGTACAATGGCTGGTGTACACAATTCCTTGTGAATGTATGTCCCACTTTTGTCAAGAAACTGTCATGTAGATGTCTTGTCCAACAGATGTAATGTACAGTTATTGTTGAGTTTGCCTACAAATAATTGTATCCTACAATCCCAAAGAAATGGGACAACCTGATATAGGTCATACTGACAAAATAAATAAGAAAAGATCTATGTGACGGACGAACAGCACACTGGCAACATTATGTTGAGTGAGAGGGATCCTCAGTTGTACAGGCGCTAATAGTTCAGATCTTCTCTGGCCTTGGGTGAACTATTTTACTTCTTTTATAAATATCTGTGTAGATATATAGTGGTCTCACAGTGGGGGGTTTGAGCCAAAGAAAAGTGGTTCTCCAAAAAGGCTATTGCGGAAATGATTAGCTCATTTGAGTGACCTCTAGACAAAACGTGCTAAATCATATCCTTTATCTTGTATATTTATTATTCAAGATATATCTCCAGAGAACACTACTAACTAGGTCCTCTGTCAATCAATCTAACATGTCACATAACTGGGTAGGCTCTTTCCGGGATATAAACCCTGGGAAAACCTGGTCACATAACTGGGTTGCTCTTTCCGGGCTATAAACCCTGGGAAAAAGAACACTCGTCTCGGATTTAAACCCTGGTAATAGCCTGCTAGGGGCTCACCTACCTGTTGCCCTGATGACGGGATACAAACTTTGGGTATACCCTGCATAGGACTCACATTTGGGATCTCTATGTTGGTATTAAAATCCGGGGTGACCTCTCGCAAATCAGACCCAATTCTTGGAGTTTTTATGGTGTTGTTTAATGGACCCTGTCTCTTATATGAGGGCAACTGTCCAGACATGTAAACCCACAATAAATCTCTAGAAGGTTTGATTTCATTAATAGTGATAATATTGCATGTATCACTGTTTTAATATATCAGTTAGGAATTCAAGGTAGCAGACTGAAAATGATGTATAAATATCTTATGGGTCAACATAATTGCTTGTATCCATGATATTTAAGTTCTCAGTATGAAATGATTTATTAGCTTGTCAATAATGTTGTATAATTGTGTGCATGCTGGTTATTCAATATATGTATCCAAAAATTAAGGTACCTGAAACACCAGAGAACACAAATTATTTTAATATAACTAAGACAGCTATTACAGGGGAAAATTCATTTTTGTCCCTGAAATTAAGACACTTAATCCAGTAAATGAATATGAGGCCTACTCCATCTCCAAAATTAATTGCTGGCATGGGTGAGAGAGGGGAAATATTGTTGTAACTACAACATTTTTAATGTCACCACATCACCTAAGATAATAACTTCTTATATTCTCTTCTCCCCATAACATGCTTGCAACACTGAGAGTAGAGAGTGTGAACCCTGATGGAAAACTTGGGCAACCATTAAGACACCTCACTAACAATCTCTCTCGGGGATAGTCAGTATTCGTACCGGCTAATGTCCAGGGTCGATTCGACGTTGGATTTATTCTTCAGTTGTGTAATCTTGTCGGTAGCCCTGATCAAGCTGCTGAGAAAGTGAACACAATTGAAATCTCCAGGAAAAACATCCTTATCAACTCAGTCACTCGCCATTCTTGAAGTAGTGGTATTATTAAGCGTACTTGATACGTGATGGACGAGATGAAGGGAAAATTCTACCTGATGTCATGGGCGGTCATACAAAACCGACCACAGTCTGGTGTCTATAAGACATTAGTCTATTGTTCGATGGTGTAATCTCTCTGGTGTACTAGGATCCACGTCACCAGGAGTTAACTCATTGAATCTCCAGGAAGGTCATCAAAATAACCGGACCCCTAGCCATTTATATGGAAGTGGAGAGCGTACGCAAAGTATGTGTCCAGGAAACGATGGATAACCAACCTGATGTCATTGGCGTATCATACGACTAGGAGCATAACGTGGAAAACCTGAAAAATTTCATGAAGAGATAAAACAGGATCCGTCTCCGACGTCTGCCGTCAATTCATCCTCAGTTGAGAAAGCGTTTCTGCCTGAAAAATGGTGGAGACTAAAGGAAGGACAAAGTTGAGTACAACTGATGTCTTCCTCCTTTTTCATCCTCAATTGGGAAGACCTTTCTGCCTGGAAAAATGGTAGGAATGTAATAAGGATTACTGTTCTTAAACAGTTAACTCTTATATGGTAGAGATCACTGCAACTCCAGCAGTTGACACTCTATACACAATGTCTGCGAAAGTGGACTAACGAAAGATCAGTTTCAAACAGCTGACTCCTTTCAAGATAAAGATCCCTGCACTCCAGCAGTCGACTCTTTATATAATAAGAACCATGCATTGAGCAGTGGGATCTTATATTATTACTGAGATGCGAGGTATATTCACAAGACCTGGCCAGACCTATCCTCAAAGTCAGTAAGAATTGGCTTCCAAAATTCCAGTCAATATTGGTAACTAAGAAGCTAACCCATATAATCACACCACTTCAAAGGTGGCTGTGATAATGACGAACCTCTCTGTGCTGAGAGGAAACGCCTTATTCGCCAAAAAGTAAACGTTTTGCTCATGTGGGAGAGAAAGAACGGATACTCCAGCCACTCAAAAGCATTTAGCTCAAGCATGGCTGAAGACAACTAGTTGGAATTCTATATTAGTAGTAGTGGATGCTAGTATAACTGCATCTACAAAATCAGTTGCTACGTTAGAAACAGCTTACACATGATGGACGCTGAGTGGCCAATCCACGGACAAGTCTGAAATGAGATTGTTCACTATTGTAACTATCTAGCAACTAAGGAGAGAAAATGCTGTCACTTCTCACAACAAATCAAAATAGAGGCCTAACGGAATGAGGAAATCTCAGCCAATAAGTGCACCTCTAAATCTATGGTAAGACTACAGAAATAAGTCAAGGAAATATAATGGGAAATTGCTACTATCTGCAAACACAAGAGGCTTATTGGAAAGGTAGACCCTGTGTCCAACGCTAACCAAATCTGCACTAGTAGATTTTAGTCTCCAGTTCTGCAGCGGCTGCTATACAGTTCACCCGGAAGTGATTGTCTTTGCTCCGGTGATGATCAAAAATTTTAACCCAGTTCCAAATGCCAAGATTACTGTTGGAGAAAGTGTTCAGTTAAATACACTCTCACAGGATTATCGTTCTCCAGTGGCGAAGGGAAGAATGAAGTTCTGATAAGGTGAAAGGTTGAGAGATACATGGAATGCAACCATTCTCTCTAAACGTCATCTAGAAGTTGGCTTAATTGCAAAGCCATTACTTCACATAATGAATCTCTATGGTCCATTCATACATTACGAAATGGTGTGACTCAGAGAGATCATTTATCACAACAGGAAATATAGCAAGGATGTCGGCGATGGAACACTGTCAGAGGTAAATAGAAGGGCAGTTCACAGATGAGGGAGTCAGGACTCCTGATGCTCCCAGTGACTTAAAGGAACTTAATGCAGGGCTAACTTCATGGTCGTTGCGTTTGCCACCAAATTCATCAACAGATGCAATGTTGGGGCAGATTTTTTTTTTTTAAAGAGAAAAATCACTTAGTTCCAAATGTACTACTCTAGTTAGGGTAAAGGGAGACTGGGAGTAATTGAAAAAACCACCTGAGGGATCAGGGAACTGTGGATTTCTGCGATCATCTGTCATACCTATGAAAGATTTAAGAGAGGGGCCATGTAGCATGATGGAACAGAATTCCCCATTCCCACCCCGAAACATTCATAAAAATACTTTAAGTCTGAACGGGGACCATCCCAGATAGAAGGGCTATTATTAGATCGAATGTTCCAGAACGAGTTAGGGGAGGGAGCGGTATGCGCTTGTTTTTCATTGGCTAATAAGTAATGAACCCACGCTGTTTGCTAGGCCACCTTTGAAAATTTGGGAGTTCGAGCCAAGATTCCAACTGGAGCGGTAGCTATATTGTGATGTGTTGACAAAAATGCCCTAAAAGATTCAATAATATATTGTTCTCTGGACAACAGGTACCACTTTAAAACATACTTTAATGTTGTAAGTGTGCCTAATGAATGAAAGAGAAGAATATAAGAGTATTTTATGAATAAAATGTGAAAGTGGAAAACCTAACTTCTGTGCGCTAGTATTCTGGATACTGCTTCTTCAACCTTGACATGTCTTTCACGCTGTATACTCCAAGTGCATATCAATCCATTGTTGTGACTGGTTGCGTATGCTTGATGAATGTATAGTACACTCATGCAAATTCGCAAACCCAAACCCCTTGTGCATTCTTCATGCCTAGGATGACTCATTCTTAAATCAACTGTACCTTTGCTCTCGCGAGTTAACATATGGCAGTCTGGGTTGGAATGAGTGATGTAAACATGTACAAGTTCCTTTGTAAAAAGCTGAGAATGTTGGAGTGAATGAGCTGGTGCTTTGATAAGAAGCCTCTCACATTAGGAGAAAGAAAGATGCTTCAAATATCCATATGTAAACAGGACGGTGATGGCACGCCAGAATTCCTAAGTTAATGTGATACCTGGTGGCTATAAGCTCAAGAGAATTAATATAATTTCTCTTTGAAGTATTACACTGTTACCTCTACTGTTGGTTGGTTCATATAAACTAGTTCTTAAGAGAACCATAGGTGTGTGAACCTGTGTCTCAGTTGGCTGAGTATAATGTATGGCTCATGCAAACTTACAAGGACTAAACATGTTTTCCACATATGTGCTTTGGTGCATATGAGAACCATTGCTATGCAATTGAGCTTCTGTTACCTACTGTAGTAGACATGAAAATTACTCAGTGGGGAAAGAGCACATGATGATGATGATGATGATGTACCTGTGAGACAAGTCTGGTGAAAAGGGGTGAGGTCTGGCATTGCTGTGTAAGTGTATATGGAATAGGACATTCATGCACCAACATCACAGCCATTGGAATGGATGTCTGGTCTGCTAATTGGGTAAATGCCATTAGTTAATACATAATGCATATTGCAGTTGTAAATGCCTATTTTCCATTTCCCTTCACAATGCCTGTCCCATGTTGCTATGTCACAATGATTGCTGTATTGTGTCTAGTCCTCCTTGTGCCCAGGTCTACTTTGGTTCAAACATGGTGGAACTTAGACCACATAAATGCTTGTAATTGTGTTAAGCTACCCTGTCTCAGCATATAGTCTTGTGATTACCACAGTACATCACAGTGAAATTCACTACATCATCAACTGGGAGAGGTGTGCTTGGACAACACCCACCCTAACCTCCCCATCTCCATCTGTGTATGCTAATGTATGAAAACATCATCTTTTAACAAATGTAAAGAGATGTTGTGCCATTTTGTATATTGACAGAGAACAGGAGGATGGAGGAGAGGCTTCCATATATCATCTGGGACAACTAAACAGAAGTCCTAGATCCAGAAGTGAATCCCTATCAAAATGCAGGAAAATCAAAGAAGAATTTTCTCTCAGCTCTCAACAGCTGAATGCACAAATGGGAGCAAAACACAATCTGAAGCACTACAAATGTGGTGAACTTGACAGTGATCTTTGAGTCAATCAAATGTCATCTGAGAACTAAACAACAAGTCTATGGTGGTGAACCTCATTCAAGACGTCTGGTGAAATGACTGGGACAATGGATTGTTTAGCTAGGACTTATCTTAGTTGATCTCCAGCCTGGTGCTCACACAGTATTTTAGAATGAAGACTTGTAAAGTACGTGAGATAGACTGAGGAGAAGGAAGAAGACTGGGACATATTTGTATCTTAGATCTTCCTCTACAGGAAAAGTAGAACAACATCCTAAGTCTCAACTTCATGAACAGTCAACTCACCAGTGAAAGACAAGGCTGTAGCTTTTCTTCAAACTGTGACAGTAGGGGATAATTAGTCAGACTTGGAAAATCATCATGGGGAGAACTGCAACCTGAGCTTGTCCAACACCCATCATAGGTACTAAAAGGATTAAACAGACCAGTGGAGCAGAAGGTCCCTATGCTTGCCCCAGGTTAAGGCTTATCTTGGTTTTCCCTCATTAACAGTAGAGGAAAGGATAAAAGTCAATGGTGTAGTGGTAATTAGAGAGGAGAGGTGGAGGAGAGTTTAGTTATTAGTTGGTGGAGAAAAGGGGAGGTGGTGTATCGTGTTTCTCTACATGCATGTGTGACATATTTCTTTGCATTTCTATGCAATAATTGAAGTGTTGACATGACAGGAGATGAGACAATGGTCATCACTCGACTCACCATCAACTCAATAAATTGTGTATTTAATGAATCAGTGTTTGAAGTACATGTCCCCAGTGAATTTCTTGTACAGTTGCTATCAAGTTTTGTCTCTGGTGACTGTCTTAGGTGCTGTGGTTGATTATACATATTGTGAAAAGTCTTGTATAGATGTTGTCAAGTATCTCTTATGATGTAAGTCTTGTACAATGGCTGGTGTACACAATTCCTTGTGAATGTATGTCCCACTTTTGTCAAGAAACTGTCATGTAGATGTCTTGTCCAACAGATGTAATGTACAGTTATTGTTGAGTTTGCCTACAAATAATTGAATCCTACAATCCCAAAGAAATGGGACAACCTGATATAGGTCATACTGACAAAATAAATAAGAAAAGATCTATGTGACGGACGAACAGCACACTGGCAACATTATGTTGAGTGAGAGGGATCCTCAGTTTTACAGGCGCTAATAGTTCAGATCTTCTCTGGCCTTGGGTGAACTATTTTACTTCTTTTATAAATTTCTGTGTAGATACATAGTGGTCTCACAGTGGGGGTTTGAGCCAAAGAAAAGTGGTTCTCCAAAAAGGCTATTGCGGGAATGATTAGCTCATTTGAGTGACCTCTAGACAAAACGTGCTAAATCATATCCTTTATCTTGTATATTTATTATTCAAGATATATCTCCAGAGAACACTAATAACTAGGTCCTCTGTCAATCAATCTAACATGTCACAATGTACAACAACAGTATAGGGAGTGCTAGCATCAAGGAGGAATGGTTACACAGCTATCTGATTCCCTTGCCGAAGCCTGACAAAGACCACACAAAAATTCAGGGATATCGAATTATAACTATGCAGAATACAATAGGCAAGCTGCTGGAGAAGGTAATTGCCAGAAAAATATCAAGCCAACTAGAGAGGCAAGGTGTTTTCCTACCCATCCTGGGTGGGTACCGTCCAAAGAGAGAAACCTGGACCAATGCAGCACTCTTTGCCCAGGATGTCTATGAAGGTTTCCACTCAGGCACTGAAACCGTTGCTGCAGCGATTGATCTTGAGGACGCATACAACAGAGTACCACTGGATTTTTTAATGTTTCAGCTTCTCGAACTAAACGTGAGTCCATTCCTCCTTAGTTGGATCGCTGCAGCCCTCTTCCAACGGAAAGTAGTTTTTAGATGTAGCAGTTGGACTTCGGAATCAACAACAATATATCCTGGCCTACCACAGGGATCACCATTATCTCCGGTACTGTTCAACGCCTACACAGTGAGAATCACCAGTGAGCAGATCACTAGACCTTGCAGGACATTGTCATATGCCGATGATGTTTTAGTGTATCGTCAGGGTAAGGATAGAGAGGAGGTTGCTGTGGAACTACAAACCGAACTCAATCGCATAAGTACTTGGTGTGATGAAGCTGGGGCAATGGTCAACCCAACAAAGGCAACAGTGACTTAGTTCTCGTTGAATAATCATATTGTCAACACTCCAACACCAACTGTAATGCTGTGTTCAGAGACAGTGGAAAGAACGCAGGTAATGAATAACCTAGGGATACGGTTTGACCGAAGCCTTGCTTATAATGTGCACATAGACCAGGTGATAACAAAGGCCAAGTGGGGTTTGGCAGAGATGCGGGTGATGGCGGCAGCAAACTGTGAGCAGCGCCATCTATGCCTTCTGTACGAGGGGCTGGTCATGTCTGTTTTGGAGTATGCAATGGCAATCCTGACTCTCAGCCATAAGCAGATAGAAAGGATGGAAAGGATACAGAATGAAGCTATGCGCATTATTCTTGGATGTACAAGAGATACAGAATGCAGGGCGATGCGCTACCTTCTTGATTTTCCAACCATTGAAGAGAGAATACAAGGTTGCAGGGCACGCGCCTACCTCAGAATTAACGCAAACACACAACATCCACTGCATAGTGAAATTAGGAAGGTGAAGGGCAGCAGGTTAAAAAGAGGACGGTCGTGGATGGGTCAAGCCGAAGACATTCTTCAACAGGTGTGTTCACTTGAGGACGTAGAACCTGGCGAGGAGTGGGTGCAAGTGCCAACAGACTTCTGCACATCCTTTTCAGTTTGCATCCAACTAGATAGAAAATGCAGACAAGAAAATCCGGCTGCTGTTGAGGCTGAAGTACAAGCTTTGATTTTCAAGAATTCGCTAGACGGTGGCGCGGTCATCTACACAGATGGGTCGGTCGTGCGACATGTGAGAAGCTCATGGGCCTTTACAGCTCGGGCCGGAGGGAGAATTGTGAAGGAGGATTCTGGTGCTTTCACTGAAACCACAAGTAGCCTGACCATGGAAGTCATGGCAGTAAGTAAAGCAATAACATGGCTCGAGAAACAGACATTCACTAGGGCTTGTTTCCTCAGCGACTCAATGAACATGATCAAGAGGATAGAGGAGGGGTCGATCCGAAGAGAATGGTTGCTGCCTCTGGAGCGGTCTCGACTGGCAAAGATTAGTTTCATCTTCGTGCCAGGGCATGCGGGAGTACAAGGAAATGCGCGGACTGACAAGCTCTCAGGTGAGGCTACTGTGGAGGGTGGATGCACCATGGACCAGGCCGACATTCTGAATGCTCTACGAGAAGTAAGCCTTTTGCGGAAACCAAGTGATGACTGTGAATCTACAACAATGGGCAGACTGCGAGAGCAGCAAATTAAAAGAGGGGTGGCCAAACAAGAACACTACGCAGGAAGCCAAAGAAGATTGATAAACCAACACAGAACTGGCGTCGTTAGCCGCTATACGTTGCGGGATTTGCTGAGGTGGGGATCCGAGCACTTATGGACTGAATGGTTCGATGTGCAATGAGGATGATCTGTCGACTAACTAACTAACTAACTGGGAGCAAGTCGCCGCTGAACGTGTTGCATGGAGGGCAACTATCAGAAATGGAATAAAGACAAAGGAGAAAATGATTGCAGATAAAGCACACACAAAGCTTGAGAGACGTAAGATGGTGCAAAATGGTGGAAATGACCATGTTTTCACGTACATCTACTGTGCTCAAACATTTGCAGCAAGAATTGGCCTTACCAGCCACACTTGCCACCGCCATGGGTCGTAGTTATTAAGCCTTTTTGAAGCACAATGTACCAAACTATCGTCTGTCAAGACGGAAAGGTGCCAATACAATATATATATATATATATATATATATATATATATATATATATATATATATATATATATATATATATATATATATATATATATATATATATATAATGTATTTGTGAATTGTTATGATCTTGTATTTTTGATTAATGTTGACTAATTTACACTTTCCTCATGGATGAAATGTCTGAGAAGTGGCAACACTGGCTCAATAAGTCAGGAATACGCCTTGGACACTTAAATATTTGCAGTTATTTAACAAGCTACCAGAGTTATCTTCTATTCTTAATAAAATAAATTTCATTTATTCGGCCTTAGTGAAAGTAGGCTTAATGATAACATTTCAGATGAGGACATCTCTATTAAAGGGTAAAAAGTTTTTAGAAGGTATCCCTGTAGGAAACAAGAGACAGGCATAGTAGCCTATGTTTCTAATTTACTAAATACTCACCGTAGGCTAGACTTTGAAACTTGCGAAATAGAATGTATTTGGTTAGAGCTAAAACTTCAAAACGGCATACCCCTGATAATTGGCTTCCCTATCTTAGTGCTGGGCACGTCTGCTACGAAAACTTCACTACCATTATGGATGTGGTTTTCTCTTCCGGGAAGGAAATTATACTACTCGGAGACTTTAACATTGACACCAACAAATCCAATATAATATGGGGAAATATAATTGCATCATACAATTTCCAACAAATAGTACAACAAGCTACTAGAGTAACAAAGTCATCTTCAACAGTCATAGATCACATTTATGTAACTTGCTCAGACAAAATCATATAATGCATCGTAACCAATTGTGCAATGAGCGATCACTACCTAATATGCTGCACGTTGTCTAAAAATGGAATTAAAACTCCTAAACATAAACACATAAGTGTAAAATATAGAAGTTACAAAAATTTCAAACAAAACGCATTTTTACAGGACTTGCTCAGTTCACCTCTAGACAATGTTTGTCAGCTCCTGACCCGGATGATGCTCTGGAATTCTGGATGAAAACCTTTATTGATGTTTTTAATAGACATGTGCCAATCAAGGAAGTTCGAGTAAAACACAGCGTCAAGCCACCTTGGATCACCCAGGAAATACTTGAAATTATGAGAGACAGAGATAAAGCACATAAAAAGCGGAATCTCAACGCATACCGTATCTTAGAAACACAGTTCAATATACCATACGACGGGAAAAGAAAAATTACTTTCAGAACTTAGTAATGGATAAAATAAATAGTATGGATGTATGGAAGGCAATTAACATCTTGACAAACAAGTATAACTTCCGAAATTCTTTACCGTCAAATCATATTACATGCGATCAATTCAGTAATTGTTTTTTCAAACTGACATAGACCAGTTGAAGGCTTTAATACCTAACTCTCCTTGCAACTTATCTTTACTAATCATCGTTTTGCGAGAATAGACATACCGCTAATGACAATCACTGAAGTATTCACTTACCTCAGTAACCTAAAAAACACAACCTCATCTGGGTTAGATGGAATCAGCAGCTGGATTCTCCGGTGTGCTGAGCCAGTGATCTGTATATCACTAACCTATGTATATAATCAATGTCTCACCAAAGGCCACTTTCCATCAGCTCTCAAAATCGCTAAAGTGTACCCTCTTCTTAAATCTGGTTCATTGTACAATGGTCTCCTGAACAATTATAGACCCATTTCCTTACTAGCATCACTATCTAAGCCACTAGAAAAACACATCCATAAAGAAACATTATAGTATTTAGTTTGCAACAAGCTTATTGCTGACAGCCAATCAGGATTTCGACCAAAATATTCTTGCCATAAGGCCCTAAGAAACATGATAGAAAATTGGCACCAGAATATAAACAACAACAGTCTATGTGGAACTGTGTTTATTGATTTCAAGAAAGCATTTGATATGATAGACCATGTTATTTGAGACAATGAAAATTGGCCCTAATGTAGTCACTCTAATATCATCTTTTCTATCAAACAGAAAGCAAGTAGTATATCATAATACTCTCTGTATAATAATCTTATATATAAAAGGCAATCTCCGTCTGTCTGTCTGTCTGTCTGTCCGTCTGTCTGTCTGTCTGTCTGTCTGTCTGTCCGTATGTCCTTTATGCGCTCGCGAACGGCCCATCCGATTGAGATGAAATTTTCTACACGCCTTCCTTTCATTCCAGAGCAGCCAACTGTCATTTTTTTTTCTTCTTCCTCCTCCTCCCTCCTCGCTCCTCCCCCTCCCAAAATACGTAC